>SJYC01095408.1:0-18266 GCA_006408675.1 Madoqua kirkii
GGGATAGACATTTCTGTGTTTATTCCAAGAGGCCAGCAACACTCTTGCCCCGGGGGGCCCTAGGGACTGCCCACCGGGAGAAACCTTTCTCTAGGTTACACCAAAGTTTTCTTTCCCAAGTCTCTATTTATCCTCATGTTCACAGAGGGATGGCAATTTCACCTTGAGATTGTTTACACATTTGGACGGCACTTTTTCAGCCTATTTTTGTGCCGGTATTTCTAAAGGGAAAGAATCCTGAACTCCAAGCTGGAAGTCTTCAGGGAGGCTGGGTTTGTACGTGGACTTTTCATCTGCAGACATGTCTAGGAATCTATGAGCTCAGCGCTGGGAGGACACTCGGACTCCAGGTGAGAGATTTCCTGGTTAATTTCCGAGGTTAAGTTATCAGAGCTGTGGGTGTGACCTCCCTGATTGACAAGGGATGAGCTGGTACGTTCTGTTCTGCTCATCATTTTTTTTATACGAAGCATCTAGCAAGAGCTAATCCAAATGGTCAAACATATATTAGAAAGAAGGTGTACTTTTCATGAATAATGCTCGCTAGGGTTGACAGCAGAAACAGGACCTCAGGCTTGCGTGGGGAGAGGTTTACTTGACATGCGGCATGTCCCACGTATTTCGTCCTTTTTGTTTGAGGATCAGTACTGAGCCATTTGGGTTGCCTGCAAGACTGGCCCATCTCTCCCCTGTGGGCTCATTCTGGAAGAGCCTGGACCCAGGGACTCACACTTGGATCACCCTCAACGACAGCATGTGTGGCAGTGGGATGTGAGAACTGGCTTCTTTCTTGGATAATCAATTTGCAGACTACAGAAAACGTGACATGAAGTGAATAAAGCTTCAATATGCGCAGAACCCACGGTTACAGCTTGAACTGTGTCCCCTGCAACTGCAGAGGCTGGCAGTCCTAGCCCACAGTACCGCTCAGAACGTGACGGCGTCTGGAAGAGGGTCCCTGGAGATGTCATTTGTTAAGACGAGGCTGTGCTGGAATACCGTGAGCCCCCTAATCCAGTATGACTGAGTCTTTACGAAAAGGAGAAATCTGACAAACGTGGACAGAGAGTGACACGCACATGGGGAGAGCGCCTCGAGAAGGGGAGGGCAGGTCTCTGGGGATGAAGCACCTGTGAAGCAAGGAGTGCCAAAGACGGTCCAGCCAAAGCCGGCAGCCAGGCTGGAGCAGACTCCCGTGAGGCAGACAGTCGCGGGAGGAAGGCAGGCCAGCCGGCACCCTGCTTTGGACTGCTGCCCTCCACGGCGCTGGGACGGCGCATTTGTGGTCAAGCCACTGAGTTACCCACACCAGTTCTGTACACGCATCTGTAAGCAGCCCACCAACGCTCTCTCTGTGGTCGGGACCAAGAACACCAAACACCCCACCCTCACATATATATATGTATACATACATATATATGGATGTATATACATATATGGGTGTGTATACATATATGTGTGTGTATATATACATATGTGTGTATATACACATATGTGTGTATACACACACACACACTCACCCCACCCCCATATATATATATATATGTATATATATATATATGTGTATATGTATACACACACACACTATATGTATATACCAGCCCACACATGCTCTCTCTCTGTGGTCGGGACCAAGAACACCAAACACCCCACCCCCACATATATACGTATATATACACATATATGTGCGTGTGTATACACACACACACTCACCCCACCCCTATACATATATATATATATGTATACACACACACACACACACTATATGTATATACCAGCCCACAAATGCTCTCTCTCTGTACACACACACACATATACACACATACACACACACACACACACACACACAAACACACACACAATATGTATATTCCAGCCCACAAATGCCCTCCCTATGGTAGGGGCTGAGAACATCCAATCACCCCGCTCCCCATGTGTATACACCATATGTATACACCAGCCTACAAATGCCCCCCCTGTAGGGGGAGGGGTCTGAGAATATCTAATCACCCCAACTGCCATGTATATACACAATATGTATACATCAGCCCATAAATATCCTCTTGATGGTGAGGGCTAAGAACACCACTCTACCCTTTCCCTATATATATATATATATACACCGTACATATATACCAGACCACAAAAGCCCTTCCTATGATGGGGGCCAAGAACATAAAATCACCCCACGTTCATAAAATCACCCCCATTTTCATATATATACACCAGCCCATAAATATCCTCCCTATGGTGGGCACTAAGAACATCAAACACCCCACCTCCACACACACACACACACACACACACACACACACACACCTCACATTTATATATTTGCTTGCGTTTGTGGGCACCAAGAACACCAAACACCCCACCTCTATACACACACACACACACACACACACACGCACACACACACCCCACATTTATATGTTTGCTTGTGGGCACCCAGAACACCAAACACCCCACCTCTATACACACACACACACACACACACCACATTTATATGTTTGCTTGTGTGCTTAGCAGCTCAGTAGTGTCCAAGATGCTTTGCAACTCCATGGACTGCAGTCCGCCAGGCTCCTCTGTCCATGGGTTTCCCCAGATAAGAATACTGGAGTGGGTTGCTATGCCCTCCTCCAGGGGATCTTCCTGACCCAGGAACTGAACTGGGGTCTCCTGCAGTGGATTCTTTACCAGCTGAGCTACCAGGCAAGTCCCCATATGTATACATCAGCCCACATACGCCCTTCCTATGGTGGGGGCTGAGAACACTCAGATCACCCCCCCCATGTATATACACCACATGCATACACCAGCCCATAAACATCCTCCCTATGGTGGGGGCCAAGGACACCCTATCACCCCACCCTATAATATATATACCATACATACACACCAGTCCGCAAATGCCTACCCATGGTGAGAGCTGAGAACATGAAATCACCCCACCTCCATACGTATATACACCACATGCATGTGAAGCAAAAGTTGCTCAGTCGTGTCCGACTCTTTGTGACCCCAGGGACTATACAGGCCATGGAATTCTCCAGGCCAGAACACTGGAGTGGGTAGCTTTTCCCTTCTCCAAGGGATCTTCCCAACCCAGGTCTCCTGCATTGCAGGCGGATTCTTTACCAGCTGAGCCACCAGGGAAGCCCACACATATACACCCTCCCTATGGTGGGTGCCAAGAACACCAACCACCCCACTCACTCACTCACACACACACACACACACACACACACACACACACACACACCATATTTATGTATCAGCCCACAGATGCCTTCCCTGTGGTGGGGGCTGAGAACACCCCATCACTCCACTTCCCCATGTATATACACCATATGTATACACCAGCCCATAAATACCCTCCTCTATAGGCGGGGCCAAGAACACCAACTGCCCCACCGCCATCTAGATGCACCATACGTATACTCCAGACCACCAATGCCCTCCCGAGGATGGGGACCCAGAACACCAAATCCTCCTCACTCCCACCTACCACAACTGCTCTTGGTCTTAATGGGCTTCCCTTGTGGCTCAGCTGGTAAAGGATCCGCCTGCAGTACGGGAGACCTGGGCTGTATCCCTGGGTGGGAAGGTTCCCTTGGAGAAGGGAAAAGCCACCCACTCTAGCATTCTGGCCTGGAAAATCCCACGGAAAGAGGAGCCTGGTCAGTGATAGGTGGTCGCATTGCAAAGACTCAGACAGGACCGAGTGACCAACGCTTGAGTTCACTTTATTAGAGGTACCTCCTTGGTGGCTTAAGACAGTAAAGAATCTGCCTGCAATTTAGAGACCTGGGTTCAATTCCTCAGTTTGGGAAGATCCCCTGGAGAAGGGAAAGGCCACCCACTCCAGTATTCTGGCCTGGAGAATCTCATGAACCAGACAGTCCACGGGGTCGCAAAGAGTCAGGAAGGACTGAGGGAGTTTCACTTTCCCTTCACTTGATCTTCATTCCAGGCTGGCTTCAGGTGAACAGACACGTCAGTGGAAACAAGAACACGTTCTCTCATCCCGCCCCAAGAGCAGGACAGCCCAGCCCCTTCTCCGCCTCCCTTCAGTCCTCTGAATGAGAGCGTCCGGAGCTCTCGCCTCTCTACAGCCTGGGTTTTCCATCTGTGGTTGCTGGCCCTGCAGGTGGCATGTTGGAAGAAGGTGTTTTTTCCCCCGACGCGGGCAGGAAGCCGGCTTCTTACCTGACTCCTGGAGATACCGGTACACCAGGAAGTTCACCTCGTCACTGGTAATGCTCATCTTAGCCCCACCTCGCGGGGATGAGGTCTTTGCGAAGCAGCGGCCACCACCCTCTGTCGGAAAAGGCGAGAGGAGAAAGCGGAGAGACGTTTCAGACACTGCCTGCGCGTGTTCCTCCTCTATCGCGTTTCTTTCGGAAAACAATTAACACACGTAATACTCAGGAGGGAACTAATGCCCGATTCCGGCCATACATTCTGGTAACATAAAGGCTTTATAATTATCTAAACACATACAGGTGAAAATTTCCCCCGTACTTTCTGGTGACATAAAGCTTTTATAATTACCTAAACGTATAAACATACAGGTGAAAAATTTCCCCCTGTATTTTCTGCTTATGTAAAGATTTTATAATTATCTAAACATATAAACATACAGGTGAAAAGTATCCCCCGAAACATGAGTTGATGTGTTTTATAAGGCTGGCATGGACCCATCTACAAACCACATTAACGGAGACAAAATCAGAAAATGAGAGCAAACACCACGACTTGATTCAATGCAGATCCCGCAGCGGTTGGTACTGAGCTTCAGCAGAACCCTGAGACAGAAGGTGGCTCGTTGCACCAGCTGGCCCTTCCGTGAAAGACGAGGAAGATTACCGGGGGTAGCCCCAGGGTCCTGGCGACACCCCTAGGTGGGGGGACCACGTGGCCCCGTTCACACCTGTGGGTCTGCAGCACAGATGACTCACAGCAACCTCTCACGCATCGAAGTTCCACACCAAACCTGACAGTCACCGAGCCGACAGGGTGCACGTGGCCCGAAGACACACATCAGCGAGGAGCTGGGTCATCGACACGGTGACGTGACTTCTATTAGTAGGTGGGGAGTCAGCCAGCCGCCCCAGGGACACAGAGAGAGCCGAGAGCGTTCGATTCCGCAGCAGGCTGGCCGAGACCCTGGCATCTTCAAGGATGGACTGAGTGCTCCCCAGGACCCAGGGGCAGGAAGACCAGCCTGTGCGCCCGGACCGTGGACTCTGAGATGGCAGGAGTCGGCCTGTGTCACTGGCCAAGCAGGATTCATACAGAGCTCAGAATGCTTGTGCGGGCTAAGTCGCTTCAGTCATGCCCGACCCTCTGCGACCCCCATGGACTATGTGTAGCTCCGCCAGGCTCCTCCGTCCCTGGGATTCTCCAGGCAAGGATACTGGAGTGGGTTGCCATGCCCTCCCTCCAGGGAAATGCTTGTGCTGGCTGCGATGAAGATAGGGGAACCCCAGAGCGATGGTTCAGACCTCCAAGGATTGACTGGCTGGAGGTAAGGGGAACCATGTCCTGAGGGCACTAAGGAGAACAGAGAACGCGGCCCTCGGGGCGTCGGGGGGTGGGGCGTGAGGCTGACTGCACCTGCATCCCTGTGCAGCTGTGGACCGCAGGCCTCGATTTTCTACCCGTGCCAACTGCAGATGCTAAGAACCACTGCCCTCCCCCTCCCCCGGGAAGGTGGTGAGGATGACACGCTTCTGCACACACGTCCAGACCAGGGCCCCGAGCACGCAGAGACCCAGGAGGCCTCTTATCCTACTGTGGCCCCTGCAAGCATCCTCAAAGCAGAGAGGCCACACCCGCCCCCCAAGGAACATGCCTCCAAAAACAGCAAAAAAATGGGTTCTTGATTAGCGGCATGGTGTTTATTTCTTGCCTGACCCAGTTATGATTCACGCATGTGTGTGCTCTGTCACGCCCGGCTCTTTGTGAATGGACTGTGGCCCGCCAGGCTCCTCTGCACATGCGATTTTCCAGGCAAGAATACCGGAATGGGTTGCCGTGCCCTTCTCCAGTTTTCACTGGAGGCACCTCCTATTAGGTAGATCTGAGATCTTTGCGGTTGTGACTGGGCACAAAGGAAATGACCGTCTTCATTGTGTAGTCAAAACCACACATTCCCTCACTGTTCTGGTTTCAGAAGAAAAAAAAAAATCAGTGTGAGCTGATGACACGTCTGGAGACTTTCTGCTTGAGTATTCCAACATAAAGAACCATTGGGGGGTGTGGCTGAAATCCATCAGGAAGCTGAAGGGAAGATTATTAACAGTATTTTTCTTTTTTTAATAACTTAATTTCCAGGTGGCAAAAGACTCTTAATAACCACGGTCACAAAACAGTTTGAAATTCAGTTGCAAGAGAAGTTTTGTTATACTTAAAATGGAGAACCAACAGGACCTGCTGTCTAGCACAGGGAACTCTGCTCAATACTCCGTAATAAGCTTATGGTTCCCAGGGGGAAGGATAGGGAAAGGATAGTTAGGGAGTCTGGGATGGACATGGACACACTGCTGTGTTTAACATGAAGAACCAGCAAAGACCTGCTGTCCAGCACAGGGAACTCTGCTCAATCCTCTGTAATAACGTTATGGTTCCCAGGGGGAAGGAAGGGGTAAAGGATAGTTAGGGAGTCTGGGATGGACATGGACACTGCTGTGTTTCACATGGAGAACCAGCAAGGACCTGCTGCCCAGCACAGGGAACTCTGCTCAATGTCATGTGGCAGCCTGGATGGGAGGGGAGTTTGGGGGAGAAGGGATACATTTAATGTACGGCTGAGTCCCTCTGCCTTCCACCGGAAACTACAGCAACGTTGTTAATCGGCTGCACCCCAATACCAAATACAAAGTTAAAAAATATATAGTTTTGTTTTTTTTAAGGGAGTGGGAAATGGTGTCTAAGGGTTTGGCTGTATTGCATGTACAGTATTTAATATGCTCTCATACTCCAGAAAGGGACAGGACCGCTCCCCAAACAATAAAATCTGAACTGCTCTGTGATGATCTTAAAGGATGTAATGACCACAGAGAGCCACTTGAGTGTCGGCTCGGGGAGATGAAGACAGAAAGGGCGAGTGAGTTTCCCTGCCCACAGGCGGGGAGCCTGGCTCGGAAACAGTGACTCCAGGGTGGGGAGCGTGGTGTTCAGCGTGATATCATCCGTGGCAGAAGTTTCTTTCTTAGCAAATCGGTGCCGTTAGGACATGACACGGTCTCTTAACGTCCTCTCAGCAGCCCCTTCTGTCGTTCTCCAAGGATGGAGGAAAAAGTCTGTCTGAGGTCTTGTCTCTGCCACGAGTCTGCTGGCCCGGACGCTGGAAGAATGTGTCGCGTAAAGTCATCTTCTGGACAAGGCTCAAGGCTCTGGGACTTGATTCCACGCGGAGTGAGGGTGCAGAGCCAGAGCTGCTGGAAAATCTGCTGTAAATGACCTCATTGCAGCAAGGCGCTTTCACAAATTCTCTGCCGACTGCAACGCAGTAGGTCTCACCTCCAGGCTTCCCTTCTCCGTAACACTGGGGGTGGTTTAGCCGATCAGTCGTGTCCAACTCTATGCGACCGCATGGAATGTAGCCCACCAGGCCCCTCTGACCATGGGCTTCTCCAGGCACGAATACTGGAGTAGGTTGCCATTTGGTCCTCCAGGGGAGCTTTCCAACCCAGGGATCAAACCTGTGTCTGCTGTATTGGCAGGCGGATTCTTTACCGAGCCACCAGGGAAGTCTATAACACTGCTGTCTTTTCAAATGAAAACTGTGTTTTCCAGTGGCCAGTTATGGGACTAGAAGTTTAACGTGGGCATCCACATTAACATATAAATGGTCCTGTACACACTGCTGGAGACTAAGGTGGAGAGGAAGCAAGCCTATTTCATCAGGTTTCACACCCGCAGGCTTGCATTAACTGAAACGAAGCCGCCCGGAACCACTGGAAAACGACTGCAAACATTTTTTTGTTGTTCAAAGACAGTGATGAGTACTCTTCAATAAATGATGGCTTTGACAGCTGGACTTCAATCATTGCAGAACATATACACAGAATAGATTGGACAGGGAACAAGAAATGTCAACAGTGGTTTCACCTTGTTTTCTTCCCCCACAGACGTATCTTCATTTTACTAAAGAGTATTTGCATGGGTATTATTCTACAGTAACAAAAAGAGTCCCCCCCAAAGGTAAGACTTTCCACTAATTTTATATTTATATTTATTTACTTGGGAGCCCAATGGTCCAAAATTATAAACATCATCTAAGAACTATTCTTTCCTAACCAGAGCTCACCTGCTCGGCAGAGGCACGCATGGGTGCTGGCTTGCTTCACTGTGTCTGGCTCTGCAACCCTATTAGCTCAGCCTGCCAGGCTCCTCTGTCCATGGGATTTGCCAGGTGAGAATGCTAGAGCGAGTGGCCCTGTTCTCCTCCAGGGGATCTTCCCAACCCAGGGACTGAAACCACATCTCTGACATCTCCTGCATTGGCAGGTGGGTTCTTAACCACTATCGCCACCATCTGAGTAAGAGAATGAAGTCACCTAATAAGACTGCAGTCCTCAAAAGGATTTTCATGACCGGTGATGACGTCCATGATACGGTGCTATGTGAAAAAAAAAGGAGGCTTCAAATGGAATGCGCGTGTGCCTAAGTGTCACTTTGTACACACACACAAGACCTTCCTCGATGGCTCAGTGGGTAAGCAATCTGCCTGCAGTGCAGGAGACCCAGGTTTGATCCCTGGGTGGGGAAGATCCCCTGGAGAAAGAAATGGCAATCCACTCCAGTATTCTTGCCTAGAGACTTCCATGGACAGAGGAGCCTGGCAGACTACAGTCTATGAGGTTGCAAATAGTCAGACATGACTTAGCAACTAAACCACACAAACCACACACACACACACAAACACACACATACAAGTAAAAGATACCTTCTAAACTGTAAACAGCAAAATAAAATACACCAGTTTCTCCAGGGCTGGGATGATGCTGGACTTAAATCCATGTACACGTGGTGTGCCTTTTCAGTATTTTCCTAATGTCCTCCTACGAACGTGAACTGCAGTCACATTCATTAGGATGTAATTAAAATCTGGCAGCGTCTTCAGAAATCAGTATGAGAACAACCCAGCTAAGGAGCAAAGAAATTGGCAGGGTTGAGACAGCAGGGAGAAGGGAGCCTCCTCGGGTTAGAAAAATAATGACGCGCTTCACAGAAATCAAAAAACACCCCCAGGGTGAGGCCTCCAGAAAGGGCCCTTTCTGAGCCTATTTGCCTGCCGGGATTCATTAGTGGCTGGTTGGTGAGCTCCGTTCCGACCCTGTGCACACAGGCATGAAGCATGGAGATGTGAGAGGACGCGATGTCCGGTCCCAGACGAGTGGCCAAGACCACATGTCCCCCTCCCGAGCAGCCATGGGTGCCCGTCTTGAACCCTCTGAGCCGCACACCCTGCCCACCCCACACTTCTCTGCCCGATCAGGAGGCAGGTCCAGAGGGAAACCTTCCTAACAAGTCCACCCTGATGACAGCAAGCCACTGCTAAGTAAGGTCTGCGTCACAGAGAGACAGACACACACACGTAAGTCCAACTGCACAGTTTCATTTTACAGCCTTCCGTCCACGCGGTGAAATGCAAGCTCAGGCGCCCAAGCTTTCGAAGCTAAGTGCCTCGGGAGATGTGGACAGCTTCAGCGTAAAAATGTCCTTTCCCTTCTTTGCTGGAGGACGTGGGTCTGCCAGCTAAGGCTTCCGATTAGTCTGTAAATGAATTTACAGACTTTAATTATCTCTGAGACCGAGGGGCTAGAATGAGAGTCTCTGCACTAGGCCCTCTGATAAATCACAGGAATGTACACAGGCTCTCAGACACTGTGATTTTCAGCCACATACGCAAGATTTATCTTGGTCTGGATGATTCCCTTTTCTGTGGTAGGTGGAGTCCTAAGTGAGGTCATCAACTCCTATAATGTGGTCTCCAGAGTTCTGGGAAACACACACACACACACACACACACACACACACACACACACACCCCTCTGGCCTTCTCTGTAAACAGAAAGGCAGGCGATGCTTCGCCCTCTGAGTCAGCCTGTATCTCAAAAACCTTGGTGCTCAAATAGGGAGATGTTGAGGGCAAGGGGAGAAGGGGGCGACAGAGGCTGAGACGGCTGGATGGCATCGCTGAGTCAGCGGACACGAGCAAACTCAGGGCAACAGTGAGGGACAGGGAAGCCTGGCACGCTGCAGGCCAAAGGGTCGCAAAGAGTCGGACACGGCTGAGGCCAAACGACAACAACAGAAACATATCTTGATGCTTCAGCTTTAAATGAGCTTGGTGACCCATGCCTCTATCCTTGCCTGGGAAATCCCCGGACAGAGGAGCCTGGTGGGCTACAGTCCATGCGGTCTCAAAGAGCTGGACACGACACAACACACCGCGAAAGAGAAAAATACTAGAAGCACCGTGAAGTCGAGCATCCCAAGAGGGTCCTTTGACACAAGTCAGCAAGCGGAAGGCATTCCAATGCTCAGCAGCTGAGATTCCCACTGAAAGAAATACTGATGAGAGCAGGGAGGGGTCCTCGGGTTCGGTACTGTGGACACCTGGGACCACATGGATCTCTGTGATGGGTTCCCCAATGCCCCGGAGGATGCTGAACAACATCCCTGGTCTCCACCCACTGGGTGTCAGGAGCCAACATCTTCCTCAAAGGTCTCCAGACATGATCAAATATCCCCTGGGGAAGGCTGGTTACACACGTCCAGAGACACTCTGCGCATGGAAGGCCCTACAATTCCTCAAGTCCATGAGCAACTGCAGGGTCTTGGCTAAGCAACCACAGCTTGGTAATAAAGTGTGAGTCACTTCAACTGTGCCTGACTCTTTGCGACCCCATGGACTGTAGCCTGCCTGGTTCCTCTGTCCATGGGTATTCTGCAGGCAAAGATACTGGAGTGGGGTTGCCATGCCCTCCTCCAGGGGGATCTTCCTGACCCCAGGATGGAACCCATGTCTCCTGCTGTGCAGTCGGATTCTTTACTATCTGAGCCACCACAGAAACCACGATGTGGATGCTGTCTTAAGCTCGCCATGGACCTCGCAGAGCTGCACGTCAGAGGCCCTTCAACTCAAAGCTCGTGGTTTGAGGGGAAATAAAACAGGCGTCTTTCTCAAGGTCAAGGCCGGTGCACTGCAGCCCACAGGCAGATTCACACGCTGCCCACCTTCTGTAAGGCTTAGGAGCTATCCACGGAGTCTCTGTTCCTAAATGGGTGCAAGGAAAATCAAAACAATCCCATGTTGCCACTCTTGAAACTGTGATGACACTGGAATTCCAGTCCCCACTGGAGAAGTATTACCAACGTCACTCAGCCACACTCACTCATTTGTGTATGAGCAGTAGCGGTTCTCACAGGGTAAAGGCAGAAGAAAGCAACGGAGACCCCAGGGCCCACAAAGCATCAGCTATCAGCATCCACTCTCTGGCCCTTGACGGAAAACGTCTGCCAAGCTCGCTCTCCCAAAGATTCTCCCCTCTCTACATCAGAGCACGACCGCCTTGTTGCTTTCTGGCCAGAAATGTTCCTGTCAGGGAACCTGAAGGTGATGCCCCAAGAATTGTGGACGACGCTCCTTGGGGATAACCCACCAGTCACTCTGCAATGAAGAGCCAAGAAGACACCACAGCCGTCATCTGCTGCTTGTCCGTGGCTTTCCGAGGAGGGACCTGCTGAAACTAGGCTAGGTCAAACAGGAACAGACCAAGGTCCTCTGGTCAAAGCTATGGCTTTTCCAGTAGTCCTGTATGAATGGGAGAGTCGGACCATCTGGAAGGCTGAGCGCCGAAGAATCGATGCTTTAGAACTGGGGAGCTGGAGAAGACTCTTGAGGGTCCCTTGGACTACAGGGAGATGCAACCAGTCCATCCTAAGGGAGATCAGTCCTGGGTGTTCACTGGAAGGACTGATGCTGAAGCTGAAACTCCAATCTTTTGGCTACCTGATGTCAAGAGCTGACTCACTGGAAAAGACCCTGATGCTGGGAAAGACTGAGGGCAGGAGGAGAAGGGGACGACAGAGGATGAGATGGTTGGATGGTATCACCGACTCAATGGACATGGGTTTGAGTAAACTCTGGGAGATGGTTAAGGACAGGGAAGCCTGGCATGCTGCAGTCCATGGGGTTGCAGAGAGTCACACAGCACTTGGCGAACAGACATGAGCCCTCACTTTCGGACGCACAGCACCCAGCGCAGAGAGAAAGGGCTGTGATTTACAGACGACTCCCAAGCTCACGGTCACGGAGGCACCACGGGCACTGTGCTATGTGAGCAGCAATGCCTTTCCCCAGCACAATCCCAAATGAACATCTGCATGTGGAAATCGCACAGGGAATCATCAAAGGCCACACAAATTCCCAGTGTCATCTATGAAGCTAAGCACCAATGCCCAACTCACTGCAGGAAATCAACATGTGCGTTCAATTCAGTTCAGTCAAAGCTTATGCGTTCTCCGAATACTGAATTCAGACTCAGTCAAGACACTGATGAGCAACAGACCTTCTCTCTCCCCTCGGCCCTCTGACATTTAAACTATGACTCAATTGGCGTTTTAAAAATACTGACTGATGGCGCAGCCACTTTGAAAAAGTTGGGATGATTCTTCCCAACATTAAACAGAGTTCCCATAAGACCGAGCCATTCTCCTCTCAGGTATATACCCAAGGGAAAATGAAGGTACATATCCAGATAAAGTTTATACACAAATGTTCACGGCAGTGCTATTCTGAACAACTCAATAAAAGTAAACACGACTCAAATGTCCATCAGCTGATGAATGGATAAATACAACACAGTGGTACATCCATACAGATGGAATATTCTTTGGCCATTAAAGACTCATGCTACAACCTGAACATCCGATGTCACAGACTCAATTAACCTTTTCTAATTTTAAAAAAAACAAACAAACTACTCTTTCCAGATAATTAAGTAAAATATTGAAATTCTAATACAGCTGGCCCTTGAACAAAATGGAGTTTGGGGTGAAAATCCCACACAAATGAAAATCCACTTATAAACTATAGTGGGCCCTCCATATCCATGTTCCTCATCTGTGGATTCACTCACGGACTCTGCACAGCAGTTAGTATTTACTGGGTGGAAAAAAAAATCCACGTATAAGTGGACGGGTGCAGTTCAAACCGGTGCAGATGACCCCAGTCAAGGGCCAAAGGTACATATTTACCTTGCTACATCTTTGGTCTTAAACAAAAATACCACATAACATTGTTCCTGTCGTTAAATAGTAAATGATTGCCTATCATTTTACTTCTAACGGGTTCTTCTTAAAGCAGTACAGCAAAAAGTATTCTGCAAATTTCCACCTTTTATGTTTTAAAAATAACAAAACTCCTATCAGATTTTTTTTCCCATTAAAACAATTAAAGAACCAGAAAACACACACAAAAAAGGGTAAAATCAAATGCTAAAATTCCATCTTCCAAAATATTAACAGTGCTTCTTCTTGATAGAGGGTGGAGAGGGGAACCATCAGCTTTAGATTGAGACGGGGGCTTCAGCTCTGGCTTTCGGGATCAGAGCTCCCTGACCAGGGATGGAACCCATGCCTCCCGTAATGGAAAGTGCAGATTCCTAACCACTGGAACCAAGGAACTCCCCGGGCTTCCATTCTTGATGTCTGTGCATCTATGATTGTTTGGTTTGCTCCTCTGGGTACACTAGATCTATTGATAGTAAGCTACATGTTTTTCTAATAACTTTCAAGGTTAAGTAGGAAATCAATTTGCAGATAGACACAAATCATATTAAGAAACTAACAAAGCAAATAATTAAGATATAGGAGCCAAATAAGATACAGACTCAGGCCCTCAATTATAATCAATTTTGCTGCTTAATTTTAATTCATAATGCTGATGAGAGGCACTGATTAGAAGGTGTCATCTGCTCCTGGTAAGACCCAGAAAAGTTTAAAATAGCTGGTACCGTATTCAGCTTCATCTTCAGTTCAGTATAGTTGTATCCAACTCTTTGCAACTCCATAGACTTACAGCACACCAGGCCTCCCTGTCCATCACCAACTCCTGGAATTCACTCAAACTCATGTCCATCGAGTCAGTGAGGCCATCCAACCATCTCTCCTCTGTTGTCCCCTTCTCTTCCCGCCTTCAGTCTTTCCCAGCATCAGGGTCTTTCCCAGTGAGTCAGTTCTTCGAATCAGGTGGCCAAAGCATTGGACTTTCAGCTTCAGCATCAGTCGTTACAATGAATATTCAGGACTGTTTTCCTTTAGAATGGACTGGTTTGATCTCCTTGCAGTCCAAGGGACTCTCAAAAGTCTTTTCCAACACCATAGTTCCAAAGAATCTATTCTTTGATGCTCAGCTTTCTTTATGGTTCAACTCTCACATCCATACATGATTACTGGACACACCATAGCTTTGACTAGACAGACCTTTGTTGGCAAAGTAATGTCCATGCTTTTTAATATACTGTCTAGGTTGGTCATAGCTTTTCTTCCAAGGAGCAAGCGTCTTTAATTTCATGGCTGCAGTCACCATCTGCAGTGATTTTGGAGCCCGAAAAGATAAAGACTGACACTGTTTCCCCATCTATTTGCCATGAAGTGATGGGACCGAATGCTGTGCCCTTCATTTTCTGAATGTTGAGCCAACTTTTTCACTTTCCTCTTTCACTTTCATCAAGAGGATCACTTTCATCAAGAGGATCTTTAGTTCTCCACTTTCTGCCGTAAGGGTGGTGTCTTCTGCATATCTGAGGTTATTGATATTTCTCCCGGCAATCTTGAGTCCAGCTTGTGTTTCTTCCAGTCCAGCATTTCTCATGATGTGCTCTGCATATAAGCTAAATAAGCAGGGTGACAATATACAGCCTTGAGGTACTCCTTTCCCAGTTTGGAACCAGTCTGCTGTTCCATGTCCGGTTTTAACTGTCCGCGTCTTGACCTGCATACAGATTTCTCAGCAGGCAGGTATGGTGGGGTCTGGTATTCCCATCTCTTTAAGAATTTCCCAAAATTCTTAGAAGGCAAAAATGCCCAATTCATCTTAAAGAATCAAGTACGCAGCACATCATTATTTAATAATGCTTTGTCTATTACCTTCATGGAGAAGGAAATGGCAACCTACTCCAGTATTCGTGCCTGGAGAATCCCATCGACAGAGGAGCCAGGAGGGCTACAGTCCACAGGGTAGCAAAGAGTCAGACATGACTTAGCGATTAGACAACAATTACCTTGAACTTCAGCAAGAAGACCTCAGACATATATCATTTTAAAACAGAAGGTGTTCAGTTTTGGCAAACGAATTTGGCAAACAGTTCTGTTAGAAACGAATTTCAGGTAGAGAACAAAGATCAAACGCAGGGGTGTACCTTTAGGGTGCCTTCATGTGCAGACCTCTGAACCAGTGGGCTCCCCAGCACCCGATCATAGGAACCGCCAAGTGTCTGCTGGGATGTGCCTGGTGAGAAACAACGAGATTAAAAAACAGGAAAAAAAAATAAAAATAAAAATAAACCTGCAAATTCTCTGGGAATTGTTCACCTTTGATCCCTCCTATCCTTCTTTTCCTTTGTGATCTCAAACACGTTTTACTGTTTCATACCCTCTTGTCTCAACTTTTACACAAACCATGCCGTTTTATTTGTAACATAAAAAAGGAAGTGATTAAAACCAGCCATCAGCATTATGCTACAGAGATTTACAAGGAAAACGTCTCAAAGTGTCTCAAAGTAAGTAACGTTGGTTTTAGCGCAGACCAGGGTTCTGCTATCATTCAATGATAATGAACGCCCACTTGAAACATCTTTGCTTTAGGGAGTTTATCACATACAATCAATAAATTAAACTGTACAGAAAAGAAAGATGCTTCACAGAAAGTTTATAAACAGTGCTTGGGCCAGTGTTACAATAATCATGCCATGCATGTTAGTGTGCAGACATTCACTCATTTATGTGACAGGGAAACATTAGAATCTTTTCACCCCTTCTTTCGGCTTCCTAAAATAAAGCAAAAGGAAGCACTGACTGCTAGGTCTCAAGTTTTCCTCTATTATTCTCCTACATTTCCATTTCAGAGCAGTTCGGTATTTGCACAGATTTCTAAAGAAGCCAGGGGTATATCTCACAAGATAATCCTTCATAGCACAAACTTGCTTTTTTCAGTCAACCAGCATTTATTTAAGGATATGTACCTCCTTCCTTACATAATGTCTTTGCTTGTGAGTGAATCCAGGCTCCTACAGGGTTTAAATTATCCACATGCTCAAAAACTAAGGAAATTAAATGACGAGCACTTTCTGTAAATTCTCGTTCAATAGTCTTAAGTGATATAAAAAGGTGCCAGGTTTAATGTAATTCAAATTCAGACGCAGGGCTATGAATGAAGCTGTTTCTTATTAGTGAATTAATAAGAACCTCTTGAAACGTTTTTAAGGAAATTCAAGGAAATTATTCCCATTGAGGTATGTTTATAGTTACACTGTTCAAAGAAAGGAGATTAAAAAGATTTTATAAGCAGGTTCATAGGCTGTTAAGTTTCATTACAGTACATTTTTACAACATCATAAGGATCTGTAAGATGAAAGTAATACCACAAACAACTGAAAAAAAAATCTACCACCGAAGGAAAATAAGACTTAAACAAAACTCTACAGTTGTTTGAACAGACATTTAAGGGCATCAGACTGAAGCAGGAACAAGGGAATATGGACTTTTCTTATAAAATAAAAATGCATTTCATTATGAAATAAATTCTGTAGTAGAGATGAAATAGGACAATACTCTTGAGACTAACCTGATGCAGAAAGCAATTGACTATTTTCAGGACTATGTTGTAAACCCAAAGTAGCCTTCTGATGAGACTGCTAAATACCATAAACTATCAAAATATGAGCAGATGTCACCACAATAAGCCCCAAATTGCTTGAAAATTAAAACATTAAGATCCACAATAATTCAATTAGGCAATTAATATATAAACAGTTCTTATCACAAGCTGTTCAGAAAAAAGAAAAAAAGCCTCAGTATTTAGTATTTGGATCTATTCTTTGGTCCAAAACAGATGGTAACTCACAAATTGAAGGTTATCTTTGATATAAGTTGTTAAATTCAGTAAGGGTAATTAACATCATTTGTATGTTATAAACACACAAAACATGTGAAATATGACTTTGGTTAATGACTTTCTGGTTATGCAACATGACAAATTAATTAGTTTACTGCTAAAAAAATAAGAAGTTAAAGTGAGAAATCTGACCTTCCGATACCTTGTCATTCCTGATTTTCCCATTATGAACAACCAAAGAGAATCACCATCTATAAAGCGTGCTGGCAAGAATTTATGGGACTGAAAAATATTTCTGGGATATGCAAATGATTTTAACAAATGAAATATATTCCTTAATTCTCAAAGGTAAACATAAACCGAAAGTGACTGTGTGAGTCCCTCAGTCGTGTCCAATTCTTTGTGACCCCATGGATTGTAGCCTGCCAAGCTCCACTGTCCATGGAATTCTCCGGGTAAGAATACTGCAGTGGGTTGCCATTCCCATCTTGGATTTAAGAAGGGAATGAATTGAATTGGATTGATTCCATTGAATCAGTTGAATTGAATTGGATTCCATTCAATCCCAGGAGATCTTCCCAACCCAGGGATTGAACCAGAGTCTCCTGCATTGTAGACAGATTCTTTACCGACTGAGCTGAGTTACCCGTAATAAGAACATGGAAGAATCATGGCGCGTCCACAGTGATGACACAGGTGCTTTCAACCAGGGGTGGCTGTGTCCTCTGCCCCAGGGGGCTCTAGGATATCAGGCAATGTCTGGAAACATTTTTCGGTTGTCCCAACCGGAGGAGGGAAGCCACTGGCACAGCGTTAAGCATCTACAACTCACAGAACAGGCTTCCACACAGTAGACAGATCAGGCCCCCAAACGCTAATAATACCCAGAAACTATATTTTAATGGGACAGACTTTAGTGTCAAGGTAGGTTAGACTAGGGAAACAGAGTCCCAGATGGTAGTCAGAAGGGACAACTAGAAGAACCACGTGCAGGGCAGACAAAGGAAGGAAAAAGCCCATGAAAAGGAAAACTTGAGGCCTGGAATAAGAACCTCTGGGCGGGGAGAAGCCTAACACAGCCCTTTCCCCGACGGGCTTGACCATACACCCTAATTGCATTCCCTCCCGATTG
>SJYC01095409.1:0-90430 GCA_006408675.1 Madoqua kirkii
TGCAGGCAGATGGAAACATGACTGAGACTTAATAAGCGGAAATCTGCTAAATCCGTATTTTCCCGGGTGTGTAGAGAGACTGAGCTAATCAGAGAAGAAGCAGTTGGCTTCAGTGAACCCTGCCCAGAGTGTGCAGTGGACAATGGAACCGTGATGGGTGCTGGTAGGTGGCGGACACAACTCAACATCCTCAGAGTCTCATATTAACGAGAGGGTGAATTCCTAGGCAGGTTGATTAGAAGTCTGGAGTCCCTGAGGAGGAGGGGAGAGGGGAGGAAGAGGGGGAGGAGGAAGGAGGAGTCTAGGGATCTTGAAAAAGAGACAGTTCAGTTCAGTTCCGTCGCTCAGTCGTGTCCGACTGTTTGCAACCCCATGAACCACAGCACGCCAGGCCTCCCTGTTCATCACCATCTCTCAGAGTTCACTCAGACTCACATCCATCGAGTCCCTGATGCCATCCAGCCATCTCATCCTCAGTCATCCCCTTCTCCTCCTGCCCCCAATCCCTCCCAGCATCAGAGTCTTTTCCAATGAGTCAACTCTTCGCATGAGGTGGCCAAAGTACTGGAGTTTCAGCTTCAGCATCATTCCTTCCAAAGAAATCCCAGGGTCTGGAATTCTCAAGGAGGAGGGAAGGGCAAATGTGTTTTTCTCTCTGCATTCCTTAGCCTACATTCCTTGGCATCACCAACTTGATGGACACGAGTCTGAGCAAACTCTGGGAGCTGGTGATGGACAGGGAGGCCTGGCGTGCTGCAGTCCATGGGGTCACAAAGAGTCGGACACGACTGAGCAACGGAACTGAACTGAGCTTCCTTAGTCTTAGTTACATAAGTTTTTTTTTTTTAACTGATGATTATACAACAAAATAACTCAGCTTAAACTGTGTACTACAGATTATATCGGAGAAGCAATGGCCCCCCACTCCAGTACTCTTGCCTGGAAAATCCCATGGACAGAGGAGCCTGGTGGGCTGCAGTCCATGGGGTCGCTAAGAGTCAGACACGACTGAGCGACTTCACTTTCACTTTTCACTCTCATGCATTGGAGAAGGAAATGGCAACCCACTCCAGTGTTCTTGCCTGGAGAATCCTAGGGGTGGGGAAGACTGGTGGGCTACCGTCTATGGGGTCGCACAGAGTCCGACACAACTGAAGCGACTCAGCAGCAGCAGCGATTATATAACAACAATGCATCCTGCTTGAGGACAGTTTCTCCTTCCTGAAAACCTTCTGACTCCTTCCTGAAAACCTTCCGACTAATCCTGTCATCTTAAAATGTATGTTATTGGAGTGGGTCTGGTAAGATCTTTCTATGGTTAAGTTCTAACCCTGCTACCTTAAAATGTTAATTGTGGGACTGGGTCTAGTAAGATCTTTACAACCTCGGGACATGCTTTTGATTATATAACTAATTGAAAAAGTACATAGCGCCCTTGCTTAGACTAGGGAGGGGGCACTCTCTGTCTCCCTTCTGATGTCTCTGTGAGAAGCTTTCTCTGACTCTTTTCACTGTCATAAAACTTCTGCCACACAAGAGCCCTTGAGTGGTCAAGCGTGGTCCCTGGTCCTAAAGCTAAATCTTCTTCTTCGGAGATCACGAATCCAATACCATTCACTGTAAGCTATCATTAATAGATGCAGAAGCAACGCAGAATCATCTGTTGATTGCTAGGGGCTTCCATGCTGCTCTGGTGGTGAAGAATCCGCCTTGCAGTGCAAGGGACGCGGATTTGATCCCTGGTCCAGGAAGATCCCACATGCCGCGGGGGCAGCTGAGCCCGCGAGCCACAGCTGTTGACCTGAGGTCTAGAGCGCGGGACTGCAGAAGAGAAGTCACCAAAATCAGATGCTTGTGCAGCAAAGCCAGAGAGGAGGCCCCACTCCCCGCAGCCAGACTGGAGGCCCCATTCACTCAGCCAGAGAGGTGGCCCCATTCACTCAACCAGAGAGGGGCCCCCAATCACTCAAACAGAGAGGGGGCCCCATTCACTCAACCAGAGAGGGAGCCCCATTCACTCAACCAGGGAGGAGGCCCATTCACTCAACCAGAGAAAGCCCACACCCAGCACCAAGGACCCAGCACAGACAAAAATAAATGTTTTTAGAAAACCACCAATTATAAAAAGTCCAGCCTTTTGTTGCGGGGTGTCTTTATAATGGAAGAGACAGTCTATGCTTCGTTGAAAGTGAAAGTCGCTCAGTCGTGTCCGACCCGTTGCGACCCCATGGATCACACAGTCCATGGGATTCTGCAGGCCAGAATACCGGAGAGGTAGCCTTTCCCTTCTCCAGGGGATCTTCCCAGCCCATGAATCAAACCCAGGCCTCTTGCATTGCAGGCGGATTCTTTACTAGCTGAGCCATCAGGGCAGGACCTTGTACATGGGAAGCGTCTTCAAATTTGCTGTGAACCAGAAACAGCTCTGAAACATAAAGTCTGTTTAAAAAATAAGTAACAAATGGCATCAAGGACAAGAAAGGATGCATAATATCATACATGTTAGTATTTGTACATGCACAAATAGTGTATCAATAAGATCTATAATAGTATCTATAATAGCTATATTTTATATGTATATAATAGTTTAGAAGATAAATCTTATATTAATATATAGCATAGTACATACTGGGCTTCCCTGACAGCTCAGCTGGTAAAGAATCTGCATGCAATGCGGGAGACCTGGGTTTGATCCCTGGGTTGGGAAGATTCCCGCAGGAGGGCATGGCTACCCACTCCAGTACTGTTGCCTGGAGAACCCCATGGACAGAGGAGCCTGGCGGGGCTCCATGCGGTCAAAGGGTCAGACACGACTGAGTGACTGAAGACAGCACAACCCATCGTGTATGCCACCCTTACGGCAGAAAGTTAACAGGAAGTAAAGAGCCTCTTGATGCGAGTGAAAGCGGAGAGTGAAAAAGCTGGCTTGAAGTTCAGCATTAAAAACCCTAAGATCGTGGCACCCAGTCCCATCAGTTCACAGCAAATAGATGCGGAAACAGTGAAAGCAGGCACAGCTTTATTTTTTGGAGCTCCCAAATCACTACGGACGGTGCCTGCAGCCATGAAATCAAAAGGCGCTTGCTCATTGGAAGAAAAGCTATGACAAACCTAGACAGATTATTAAAAAGCAGAGACATCAGTTTGCCAACAAAGGTCTGTCTAGTCAAAGTTACGGTTTTTCCAGTGGTCATGTATGGATGTGAGAGCTGGACCATGAAGAAGGCTGAGCACCAAAGAACTGATGGTTTGGAACTGTGGTGTTGGAGAAGACTCTTGAGAGTCCCTTGGACTGCAAGGAGATCCAACCAGTCAGTGATAAAGGAAATAGATCCTGAATATTCACTGGAAGGACTGATGCTGAAACTCCAATCCTTTGGCCGCCTGAGGCGAGGAACTGACTCACTGGAAAAGACTCTGATGCTGGGAAAGATTGAGGGTGGGAGAAGGGGATGACCGAGGATGAGATGGTTGGATGGCATCACCGACTCGATGGACATGGGTTTGAGCAAGCTCTGGGAGTTGGTGATGGACAGGGAAGCCTGGTGTGCTGCCGTCCATGGGGTCGCAGAGTTGGATACGGCTTAGCTGAACGACACTGAAGAACATCAACAAGTCTACCCCAGACTCCCTAACTATACTTCCTCCTATCCACCCCCATTAGTAGCCATAAGTTCTTTCTCTAAGTCTGTGAGTCTGTTTCTGTTTGGTAAATAAGTTCCTTTGCACCATTTCTTTTTAGATTATGCATACAAGTCATCAGAGCTGTGGGAGTTGGTGATGGACAGGGAGGCCTGGCGTGCTACAGTCCATGGGGTAACAAGGACTCGGACACGACTGAACTAACTGACCGATACGATGTTTGTCTTTCTCTCTCTGACCTAGCTCCCTCAGCATGACAATCTCCAGGTCCATCCACGTTGCTGCTGCTGCTGCTAAGTCGCTTCAGTCGTGTCCGACTCTGTGCAACCCCGTAGACGGCAGCCCACCAGGCTCCCCCATCCCTGGGATTCTCCAGGCAAGAACCCTGGAGTGGGTTGCCATTTCCTTCTCCAATGCGTGAAAGTGAAAAATGAAAGTGAAGTCACTCAGTCGTATCTGAGTCTTTCGTGACCCCATAGACTGCAGCCCACCAGGCTCCTCCGTCCATGGGATTTTCCATCCACGTTGTTGCAGATCTAATGCCTTTTTTTTTTTTTTTTTGATGTGTGTGTCTTGAATGTCTCTCAACGCCCGCCATCAGCATGGGGGCACAAGAGAGCCTTGTGAGTTTCCTTGGCAACCACAACATGTCAGCTTCACTCAGCATCCTTGGGTCTCCTCGGGGAATGGCGGGGGGGTCCATATCCATCAGCCACAAGAACCGGGCTGCCGAGAGTGATTAACGGGCTGAGTGTGCCAGCCTCCACGTAGCCAGGTCCTGCCAAGAACCATAAGGCAGAGTCTGAAGGAGGTGGACGTATCTGATCTGGCAAGAGACCGTGGAGGACATTAGAATTAACCTTGGGCCACTCCCGGCAAGAATTAATTGCTTGTGACTGCGAGATTCCTGTCCGTGCCAGGGGCTGACAACCAGACAGGACACATCACGCTCTGAGCTTTGGCCCATCCATTCCCTCCATGGACATTTGTGCAAATCTTGTTGGTGGTTTTTTTTTTGTTTTTTTTTGTTTTTGTCTGCTCAACATGAAGGATCTTAGTTCCCTGACTTGGGGTTGAATCGATATCCCCGGCATTGCAAAAGCAAAGCAAAGCACTCACTCAGTCGTGTCCGACTCTTTGCGACCCCGTGGACTGGACGTATTTGCCTGGACCACCAGGCAAATCGCTGCAAATTTTTCCACATGCAAGAAAAAGTGAGCTTCAGGTACATCTCCAGTCATGTCCAACTCTCTGCAGCCCCATGGACTGTACCCACCAGGCTCCTCTGTCCATGGGGTTCTCCTGACAAGAATACTGGAGTGGGTTGCCATGCCCTTCTCCAGGGGATCTTCCTGACCCAGGGATCAAACCTGGCTCTCTTGCATTGCAAGGCACATTCTTTTTCAACTGAGCTGCCAGGGAAGCCCACTCAATTCATTAGGAAGGCCAAGAATGTAGCTCTGTTTGCAGGATCATGGAAGAAAAGTCTATAGAGTGTAGCCTACCAGGCTTTTCCATCCATGGGATTTTCCAGGCAAGCATACTGGAGTGGGATGCCATCGCCTTCTCCAGAAAATGCCAGCAAGACACCAAATGGACAGAAGATTTAAACAGATGTTTCTCCAAACAAGACATACAGAGACGGACAACAGACACATAAAAAGATGCTCAAGATGGCTCATGATAAGAAAAATGCCAATCAAGACAGGGAGGTATCAACTCACACCGATCAGAATGGCCATCATCCAAAAGTCTACAAACAGTAAATGCTGGAGAGGGTGTGGAGAAAGGGGGACCCTGCTGCACTCCTCGTGGGAATGGAAATTGGTCCAGTCCCTGTAGACAACATCACGGAGGGTCCTTAAGAAATTAAAAAATAGGGGAAGCATATTACCTGGCAATCCCACTCCTGGGCATGTATCCGGAGAGGAACATGGCCCCCCAAAGATGCATGCACCCCAAAGTTCACTGCAGCAGATTTACAACAGCCGGGACGTGGAAGTCACCTAGATGTCCATCGATAGAGGAGTGGATAATGAGGACGTGGAGCATGTACTGAGCCATGAACAAGACTGAGATAAAATGCCAACTTCGGCATCACAGATGGACCTAGAGGGTGTCGTACTAAGTGAGGTAAGTCACACAGAGAGAGGTAAAAACCATATGATACCCCTTATATGGGGAATGTGAAAATTAAAAAAGGGTACAAATGAACTCATTTGTGAAACAGAAATAAACTCATAGACATACAGAACAAATGTATGATGACTAAATTTGGGGAAAGGAGGGAAGATAAGTCAGAAGCTTGGGATGAAAATACAAAGACTTCTCGGTAGAGGTGGATAAACGGCAAGGACCTGTATACATAGGTGATAACTGACTCGCTTTGCTATACAGCTGGAGCTAACACAACAGTATTTGTCAACTGTGTGTGTGCTCAGTGGCACAGTCGGGTCTGACTCATGTGACCCCCCATGGACTGTAGCCCACCAGGCTCCTCTGTCCATGGGGATTCTCCAGAGCACTGGAGTGGGTTGCCAGTTCCTTCTCCAGGGGATCTTCCCCACCCAGGGATCAAACCCACGTCTCCTGCATTGCAGGCAGATTCTTTACCACTGGACCCACGGAGAAGCCCAAGAATACTAGAATGGGTAGCCTATCTATTCTCTAGGGGATCTTCCTGACCCAGCGATGGAACCAACGTCTCCCGAATTGCAGGCAGATTCTTTCCTGTCTGAGCCCCCAGGGAAGCCTTCATCAACTATACACTCCAATATAAAAATTAAAAAAAAATGTTTTTAAGATGCCAAATGAGGCAGTGGGATGCTTTTCCGTATTTCGTTCAAGGGTGATTTCTGCCTAGCTTACGTCTGTCTCCTCCTCACCTCTCAGGTGAATGAATTCTGTGTTCCTTTCCCTCCTGTTCACTTTCCGGGGCTCTCCTCCCATTTCTGGGTCCTGACTGCTTTGGAACTGTCCACTCGCTTTACCTCTGGGGGTCCTGAGGATTCCGAACGTCTCACGCAACGGACTCACATGGAGTGCTGCTGGGTTTTAAAATATCATTGATTGATTTATTTATTGGCCGTACCATGTGGCTTGTGGGATCTTGCTTCCCAGACCAACGATTGAACCGGAGCCCTTGGCAAATGAACGCGTGGAGTCCTAACCACTGGGCTTCCAGGGAAGTCCCACGTGGAGTTTTTTTTTTGTTTTGTTTTGTTTTTTGCTTCTCAGCTCTGAGTAGATATTCCCAGGAGGCTCAGCGGTAAAGAATCTGCCTGCCAAATCAGGAGACGCTAGGTTCAGTCCCGGGGTCGGGAAGATTCCCCTGGAGAAGGAATGGCAACCCACTCCAGTATTCTTGTCTGCAGAATGTCATGGATAGAGGAGCCTGGCGGGCTGCAGTCTATTGGGTTTCACAGAGTCGGACACGAGTGAGCACACTTAGACTCATCTGAGTAGATAAAGGACTCCACAGATGGACAGGAATCCAGCCATTTTCTAGTTGAATCTCTGGGTCTTCCCTGGTAGGTCAGTTTGTAAAGAATGCACCTGCAAGGTAGGAGACCTGGGTTCAGTCCCTGAGTTGGGAAGATTCCCTGAAGAAGGAAATGCAACCCGCTCCAGTTTCCTAGCCTGGAGAATCCCATGGACGGAGGAGCCCGGCGGGCTGCAGTCCGTGGGGGTCGCAGAGTCGGGCACAACTGAGCAAGTAAGCAGAGCACAGCAGGGCTGAACCTCCACGCTCTGCAGAGACGGAGAAATCCGCGCACTGCTTTGAGGAAAGCACTCTGACCTTGGAAAAATGAACGTTTTGTTGAAGAGCCTGGGGGGCGGGGGATGAGACAGGTGTCAACAAGCAGAGCTGGGCAGCCGGCCGGGCTGCAGACCCCAGGGGGCTGAGAGGGGCCAAGCTCGGAGCGGATGAACTGCTTCTATTCCGACGTGGAATTTCTGAGCTCGCAAATCCAATTACTGAATGCGGAGTAAACACCCTTTTCCGTTTCCTGCCTTTAACGTAAGAGTGAGGGATGCTCAGTGAGACAGGCTGTGCTCTTCCTGTGTTCCTCTCTGGGTTTTGCATATGTCTCTGTTTTTGCTTTGCCGACAAAGGTCCGTCTAGTCAAAGCTATGGTTTTTCCAGGAGTCATGTATGGATGTGAGAGTTGGACTATAAAGAAAGCTGATCACTGAAGAATGGATGCTTTTGAGCTGTGGTGTTGGAGAAGACTTTCGAGAGTCCCTTGGACTGCAAGGAGATCCAACCAGTCCATCCTAAAGGAGATCAGCCCTGGGTGTTCCCTGGAAGGACTGATGTTGAAGCTGAAACTCCAGTACTTGGCCACCTGATGTGAAGAGCTCACTCACTGGAAAAAGACCCTGATGGTGGGAAAGATTGAAGGTGGGAGGAGAAGGGGGTGACAGAGGATGAGATGGCTGGATGGCATCACTGACTCGATGGACATGCGTTTGGGTAGACTCTGGGAGTTGGTGATGGACGGGGAGGCCTGGCGTGCTGCCGGCCATGGGGTCTCAAAGCGTCGGACATGACTGGGCAAGTGGACGACAACATGTTCGTCGCAGTAAATTTTTTCCAGCTTACTCTAGCTCAAATAGGGTCAGTTTTCTGTTACTGAGCACCGGCTTACACACCGTTTCCTGTAAAGTGCAGAACAAAAGCCCATTGATTCTACAAAGCAGTCTGCTGTCAGAGAAGGTCTCCACCCCTAGAAACAAATGTCCCCAGGGGACCTGCACTGTAAAGGGCACAGAAACAAGTGGGCGGGTAAATATCCTAGAATGTCACTGTGCTTCTGATTTCGTCTCTGAGGTGTCAACCAAGGCTCTCTGGAACTTAGGCTACGTTGCCCAGAAAATTACAGTTTTTCCACAAGAATATAAAATCCATCTCTCTAAGGGAACCATGCAAACAGATGAAGGATTTCAGGACATTTCTGTTTGGAGAAAACTGGGCTGGCTCATTTCACTGTGGACATAAAACCCTTTTTCTTGGGAACTGCCTGGCAGAAAAGTGCTTCATAGACCCAGAGGCTGTTTGCATATTTACGATATCTATTCTATTTCTCCCGGAACAGGGCTGTTCAGTTTGTGTCCAAAAGTTCCCAAGACTCTGTGGGTACAACCAGAAGCTATCCATCTTGTTTATTATTTTTTTAACTTAAAAAATTTTTTTTCTTTCGTTTTTATTTTATATTTGAGCAAGGTTGATATTGGCGTCCCTGGGGCTCAGTTGGTAAAGAATCTGCCTGCAATGCAGGAGACGCAGGTTCCATCCGTTGTTTTTGAGAAGATCCCCTGGAGGAGGGCATGGCAACCCACTCCAGTATGCTTGCCTGGAGAATCCCACGGACAGAGGAGCCTGGCGGGCTACAGTCCACAGGGTCACACAGAGTCGGATGGGATTAAGCAGCTAACACTTGAAGATCATAGTGGATTTACAATGTTTCAGTAGTTTCAGGAGCACAGCAAAGTCATTCAGTTACAAATGTATCTACTCTTTTCCAAATTCTGTTCCCATTTAGGATGTTGCATAATATTGAGCCGGGCTCTCTGTGCTGTACACTAGGTCCTTGTTAATGATCCATCTTATATGGAATTGGGTGTGCATGTTAACCTCAAACTCCTTATCTATTCCTCCCCCCAGGGTTCCCATTTGGTAACTGTGAGGCTGTTTTCTGTGCCTGCAAGCCTGTTTCTGTTTTGTAAATAAGCTCTGATTTCCCTGTAAACAGGTAACACTGGAGGACAATGGACAGGTTTTAATGTTTTCCCCAAAAAAGGCATAAGAAAGCCTTTATTCAAAGTCAGGGATCATTTCAGAAATTCTCCTTTTTAAATCATCATTTTTGTAAAAAATTTTCTTGATGTACAGCTGATTCGAATTGTTGTTAATTTCTGTTAATAAGCAAAGAGACTGAGTTGTATGTGTATTGGAAGGACTGGAATACATTCACATATTTCAATTTATACATATTGGAAATATATATACATAAATATATATATATTTCCTTTTTAAGGAAAGCCCATATATATATATATATTCATGAGCTTCTCTTGAATATATATATATATATATACACCCTGGAGAAGGAAATGGCAACCCACTCCAGTATTCTTGCCTAGGAAATCCCACAGACAGAGGAGCCTGGCAGACTAGAGTCCATGTGGTTGCAAAGAGTTGATTGTATGTGTATTGGAAGGACTGGAATACATTCATATATTTCAATTTATACATATTGAAAATATATATACATAAATACATATATATTTCCTTTTTAAGGAAAGCCCATGAATATATATATATATATTCATGAGCTTCCCTTGAATATATATATATACACCCTGGAGAAGGAAATGGCAACCCACTCCAGTATTCTTGCCTAGGAAATCCCACAGACAGAGGAGCCTGGCAGACTAGAGTCCATGTGGTTGCAAAGAGTTGGACACGACTGAGCGACTGACACGTTCACCACTTTTTCATAATCTTTTCCACTGTGGCTCATCACGGGATACTGAATGCAGTGCCCTGTGCTCTGCAGCAGAACCGTATCGTTTCCCCATCGTCTGTATAGCGCTGGTGGTCCTGGTGGTTTAGCCGCTAAGTCCTGTCTGACTCTTGCGACCTTGTGCACTGCATCGCGCCAGGCTCCTCTGTCCATGGGATTGTCCAGGCAAGACTAGTGGAGCGGGTTGCCACTTCCTTCTCCATCCCATGTACAATACTTTGCATTGCATTATTTTTTTCAAATTGAAGTACCGTTTACTCACAATATAGAAATTCTTCTTTGAATGACTTCTCAAACAACCACAGCAAGCAGAGAGATTAAAAAAAGAAAGAAAGCAAGCAAACTAAAAGCAAATGGGAAATCTTAATGCCCGAGGAAACGACATGCGTCTGGTGTCTGACTGAGCAGTGGAACATTCTCTGGTCCTTGGAGCTGACCGGAGAAGAGTATATATCTGCTGGACTTGCGGCAACCACGATAATGTGACTCAGATACTTAAATGATCTGTCTGTCTGTCTCTGCGACCCCATGGACTACAGCCCACCCTGCTCCTCTCTCATGGGATTCTCCAGGGCAAACACTGCAGAGAGTAGACATTCCCGTCTCCAGGGGATCTTCGCGACCCAGGGACTGAGCCCCAGTCTCCCGCACTGCAGGTGGGTTCTTTACCAGCTGACCCACCAGGGAAGCCGTCTATGTATCTATGATTTGTCTTTTCATTCATCTGTTATAAATAAACTATCTCTCCATCTGTAGATAATATCTTTATCTATCCATCTCTCATTTATCTATTCATTTCTCTTTCATCCAGCCATCCATCTAACTGCCCATCCATCCATTATATCTGTCAATCATCTAGTCACCATATCTATTTATCTATAATTCATGTATCTTTACCCATCTAGCATTTATCTAAGATCTATTCATCTATCTACCGTCTATGTATCTGTATCCATCCACCCATCTAATTGTCCACCCATCCATTGTATCTATCGGTCACCTATTCACCGTATCTATTATCTATATATCTATATCTATCTCTATATTGCCCATTCATTTATCTATTATCTAATCTATTGATATATTTATCTATCAATGTTTCTATCAACCTACCTATCTATATTCATTTCTCTAATCATCTATCAATGTATCACCTATCAATCTTTCTATCTATAATCTTACAGAAAAACCTGAACAAACTTTGTAGCCAACTCAGTATCTGTCATCTGTCCATCCATCTATCCATCTATCTATCTAAGCTATCCAACCATCCATCTATCCATCTATCCACCTATCTATACATCTACCCATCTAGCCATCTAATCCATCCATCCATCCATCTATCCATCTATCTATATCCATCTATCCATCCATACATCCATCAATCTAATCCAGCCATCCATTCATCTATCCTTTTATCTAATCTATCCATCTATTTATCCATTTATCTATATCCATCTATCCATCCATCTATCTATCCCTCCATCCACCCATCTACCCATTCATACATCTGTAACCATCTATCCATCAATCCATCTATCTATATCCATCCACCCACCCATCCATCCATCCATCCATTTATAACCATCTATCCATCATCCATCTATCTATATCCATCTACCTATCCATCCATCCATCTATCCAACCATCCATCCATCCATCTAATCCATCCATCCATCTATCCATGTATTTATATCCATCTACCTAATCCATCCATCTATCTATATCCATCTACCCATCCATCCATCCATCTGTCTATCCAACCATCCATCCATCTATAACCATCTATCCATCAATTCATCTATCTATATCCATCCACCAACCCATCCATCCATCCATCTAATCCATCTAATCCATCTATCTATAACCATCTGTTTATATCCATCTACCTAATCCATCCATCCATCTATGTATATCCATCTATCCATTCATCCATCTATCTAATCCATCCATCCAGTTATCCGCCTATCTATAACCATGTGTCCATCAATCCATCTATCTATATCCATCCATCTATCTATCCACTTATATCCATCTATCCACCCACCCATCCATCTCTCTATCCACCTATCTCTCTCGCTGCAGCTGTGGCTCTCAACCAGGGATGACTTTGCCCCCAGGGGACATGTGCCAACATCCAGAGATGCTTCTGGTTGTCACACTTGGGGTGGGGGGTGGGGGGTGTCCCCGGCACGTGGTGGGTGGAGATCAGGGCTGCGGCTCCACACCCCAAGTGCATGAGACAACCCACAGCCCAGGGCCAACCAGCCACAGATGAGAGGCGGGGTGAGGCTGAGAAACCCAGGTCTAGAAGACGAAGCCATCTTACCAGACGCAATTTCTGATGCAGGAGCAGCAGGCCGGCAATCCGGGCTCCTGCACAGCACCACCTGGGGATCTGCCTCTCGGCCCCACTCCCCTTAGCATCACTCAGCCCTCCAGGGAACGTCCTGCTTGCCACGTTCCTGGGGCTGGCTCACGGTCGTGTCTCATCCCACAGGGTCTTTGCAGGACCCTGACTTTTACCAAAATGCCACCATTCCCCTGATGCCGAGGAAGGCTTCAGGCAAAAGGAGAAGAAGGAGACAGAGGATGAGATGGTTGGACGGCATCACCGACTCGATGGACATGAGTTTGAGCAAACTCCGGGAGATGGTGAAGGACAGGGAGGACTGGTGTGCTGCCGTCCATGGGGTCGCAAACAGCTGGATACAGCTGAGCAACGGACCAACCAACCAGCGACCATGTAAAAATTCATCTCGCAGATGACCTCAGGATGTAAGATGCCTCTGTTCCCCGGGGTTGAGAGGGAAACATCAGAGAGACAAAGATCTTAAGAGTTCCCTCAAGGAAATGGCAACCCACTCCAGTATTCCTCCCTGGAGAGTCCCACGGACAGAGGAGGCTGGCAAGCTAGTCCATGGGGTCACAGAGTCAGACACGACTGAAGCGCCGTTGCACACACGTTTCGACCAGGCAGCCAAGAGAGCCGACGCGGAAAAGCCGGTGATGCAGACAGAAAAAGATGATAAAGCTGCACAGGGGCACCCACAGGCGGGCAAGCTTCTGCCTGCAGCCACCTCATCGACAGCCCTGCTGTCTCATCCCAAGGAGAGCATCTCTTTCTTCCTTTTCCTCCTCTGTGCTCCAGTTCATCCTTCACACGGACAAGCACACGGACAAACACACAGACCCAGGATGACTTGCAGAATTTCTAAAGGACCCAGCTGGCATCTCCACCTGGGGATGCTGGCTCGAAGCATCAATTACTAATGTGATCTGTGGCACAGCCCTGGAGCCGGGGATTGGGGGGGGTGGCACTCGGAGTGCTCGGCGGGCGGCTGTGCCCTTGGCCGCAGGCTAACCCTCTCCACCCCCCTCGCCGTCGGGTACTTTAAAGTCAGAAGCGAAGTCTCCCTCTGAAGGTAACTAAATTAATTTCCAAGAGACGGGCGGAGATCCCGGTGCAGCTGTTATTAAATGGGTAGGAATTTGAAATGAATAGCTGAGGAGGAGACAGAGGACTTGATTGCAAAGAGAGGGAGAGAGCAGGTCAAAAAGGGAGGTTCAGAGGAGGCAAAAAAGAGAGGCGGGGGACCAATTTGCATCGAGCAGCTGAATAAAGGTTGCAGTTGCCTCTGTGTGTGTGTGTGTGTTTGTGTTTTAACTGGAGGAGAATTGCTTTGCCATGTTGTGTTGCTTTCTACTGCACAACAACGTGAGTCTGCCAAAGGCATACATAAATCCCATCCCTCTTGAATCCCCCTCTCCACTCCCACATCATTCCTCAGCATCGCTCATTATTCAAGAGAAATGCAAATCAAAACCGCAATGAGCTCCCAATCCTGAACCCCTCTCCCCCCTCCCACCCCATATCATCTCTCTGGATCAGGATTGGGAGCTCGTATACACCCGTGGCGGATTCAGTGTATGGCAAAACCAATACAGTATTGTAAAGTAAAATAAAGTAAAAAAAAAAAAAAAACGGAATGAGCTATCTGCTCACAAAGGTCAGAATAGCCATCATCGGAAAACCTACAAACAATAAATGCTGGAGAGGGTGTGGAGAAAAGGACCCCTCCTACACTCTGGGTGTGAATATAAATCGGTACAACCACTATGGAGAACAGTAGAGATATTCCTTCAAAAACAAGTAATAAAATGACCATATGACCCAGCAATGCCACTCCTGGGCATATATACCCTGGGGAAACCATAATTCAAAAAGACACATGTACCCCAGTGTCCATCCCAGCGCTATTCACAGTCGGAACGACTTGGAAAAGACCCTGATGCTGGGAAAGATGGAGGGCAAAAGGAGAAGGGGGCGACAGAGGACGAGATGGCTTGATGGCATCACTGGCTCAACGGGCGTGAGTCTGAGCAAACTCCGGGAGATGGTGAAGGACAGGGAAGCCTGGTGTGCTGCAGTCCATGGAGTTGCAAGGAGTCGGACACGACTTAGCAACTAAACCACCATAAAGGACATGGAAGCAACGTAGATGTCCCCTGACAGAGGGATGGGTAGAGAGGCTGTGGCCGATCTACACAATGGAACAGTACTCAGCCATGGGAAAAGGCTTGCATCAGCTCTAGTGAGGTGGATGAACCCGTGTGTGTTTGTTGACTGATTGCAACGCTGGGCTTCAGGAAGAGACAGCAAGAATTCCCAAGTCGTAGCAGATGTGCAGCGTCAGGGGAGACGGAGACTGCTTTTCCATGCTCGGCAAGGAGGGGCATGGCACGGGGTCAGTGCGTGCTGGGGGCCCGCTGGAACCGATGATGCCAACCCAAGACACAGGGACTGTCTTACCATTCTGCACGCGAGACGTCTGAAACAGGTCACGCGGGGCTACGATAGAGGAGTCGGCAGGACGTGGCGGGGAGGGGTCTATTTCTGGGTCTCTTTCAGCTTCTGGAGTTGTGTGTGTGGTTCCTGGCTTCTCCCTCCAAAACGTTGGGGACCATCTTGAATTGTCTCTCCTCTCACCTCTTGCTTGCCTTCCTGCCTGTCTGATTCTCTTCCTCCCTCAGATCAAAAACCTTTATGACTGAGGCCTCACTGGTGGCCCAGTGCTCAGGAATCCACCTTCCACTGCAGGGGGACGTGGGTTCGATACCTGGTCAGGGAACTAAGATCTCGTATGCCTCAGGGCAATAAAGCCTGCCCGCCAAGCGATAAAAGATCCCGCATGCCCCAACCAAGACCCAGGGCAGCCAAAAACACAGACATATGAAAAATTTTTTAAAACCTTAATAAATATTAGATTTTAATAAAAACCTTTAAATCTTTAAAAAGATCCAGAGAGATGATATGGGGTGGGAGGTGGGAGGGGGTTTCAAGACTGGGAACTCATGCACACCAGGGGCGGATTCATGTCAATGTATGGCAACACCAATACAGTATTGTAAAGCAAAATAAAGTAAAAATTAAAAAATAAAAATGTATCAAAGAGCACCTGCAAAAAAAAAACACAAAACCTGTATGATTACACGGCTTCCCAGGTGGCTCAGACGGTAAAGAATCCGATAGCAATGTGGGAGACCTGGGTTTGATACCTGGGTTGGGAAGATCCCCTGGAGTAAGGAAGGGGTATCCACTCTAGTATTCTTGGGTTTCCACGGTGGCTCAGTCAGTAAAGAATCCACCTGCAAGGCGGGAGACCTGGGTTCAATCCAGGGAAGACCCCCTGTTGTGTAAGTCACTAAGTCTGACTCTTTTGCGACCCCAGGGACTGTAGCCCGCCAGGCTCCTCTGTCCCTGGGGTTCTCGAGGCAAGAATACTGGGATGGGTTGCCATTTCCTTCTCCAGGGGATCTTCCCAACCTGGGACCGAACCTGGGTCTCCGGCATGGGAGGCGGATTCTTTACTGTCTGGGCCTGGAGACTGGCCACATTTCGATCCACCACCCCCATGGAGATTGCAGAGGAGCTGGGAGAATACAAGAATCAGCCATCCGTGACCTCTGCCTTTCCTGAAGGTGAACAATGAGACAGGCTCGGCCCAGACCGCCGAAGTGCACTTGAAAGGAGAGAGTTTGGTGAGCCCACAGGGTGCATCTTCCCTTACACAGAATCCTGAATTCCTTCACTGATATCTGATCTTTGTTGTGCAGACCATCTGCTCCCTTTCTTGCAAACTTGTATACAGCCTGACTCCCCCTCCCGCCTCCTTGGAGCAGTTGTCTCAGAGCTACTGAGACGCTGTCTCCCAGGCTCCAAGTCCTCAACATGCCCACCCAATAAAATAACTCTGATTTCAGGAGGAGACTGTATTTTTTGGTCGACAACATCAACCTACTTCAACACACATTTTGCTGACTTGTTGCCTTCCCTGATAGCTCAGTTGGGAAAGAATCTGCTTGCAATGCGGGAGACCTTGGTTTGATCCCTGTGTCGGGAAGATCTGCCGGAGAAGGGAGAGGCTACCCACTCCAGTATTCTTGGGCTTCCCAGCTGGCTCAGCTGGTAAAGAATCTGCCTGCAATGCGGGAGACCTGGGTTCAAGCTCTGGGTTGGGAAGATCCGCTGGAGAAGGGAAAGGCTGCCCACTCCAGTATTCTGGCCTGGAGAATCCCATGGACTGTATAGTCACGGGGTTGCAAAGAGTCAGACAGGACTGAGTCACTTTCAGTTTCACTGGCTTGAGTTCTTGTGTGTTTTTGCTATCCTCTTTTGCTCCATGGGGATTAGAGTTGGCTCAAGAATTATTTTAAGCTGAAAACATTTGAGATTCATCAGATGATGGGGAGAGAGGGGAAAAAAAAAGCCTGTGGCGGTAGTGGTAAAGAACTCCCCTGCTGATGCAGGAGACACAGCATGCGTGGGTTTGATCCCTGGGTGGGGAAGACCCCCTGGAGAAGGAAATGGAAACCAGCTCCAGTCTTCTTGCCTGGAGAATCCCATGGACAGAGGATCCTGGCGGGCTACAGTCCACGGGGTTGCACAGAGTCAGACACAGCTGAGCAACTGAGCATGCGGGACAATGGAAGGCGGCATGGGGTAGCTTTTGCTTCATTTCTCGAATGTCTACAATTCTTATTAATAACGTTGTAAATGAGCTGACTCTGCGAGTCCTTCCCTGGGCAGAACAGCCGCTGCCTCACGTTCTCGTCCTGCCTGGGGTTGAGAAGAAAGCTTTCGCCTCCTACGGCTTCCCCGAGTACCAAAGAATACATCAGAGAAGTGAGCAAAAGCAGAAACAAAGGAAGACAGTCAAAGATGACCCAGAGCAATGAGCTCAGCCGTTGAGCAAAGCCAAGGGCCTCCAGCTCCTCCTCAAGGGCTGGAGGAAATATTCGGAGCTGCATTGCAGACACTGAAGCCCCCAGGACGCGGAAGAAGTTAACCATGTGCCCCGCCCACCAGCACGGGGACCCCAGACGGCTGGAAGCAGACGGTAGGTGATGCTGGCTCCCGACGACGTCACCACCAGCCAATCAGAAGATGGTCCAGCAGGTGATCACATACGCTGAGACCCTCTGCCACACTCTGTCTTTAAAAAAAGTGATTCCCAGAAGGTCTTCAGGGACCTTGAAATGAACCTGCAATGAACTCTTCAGGGAGTTCAGGTCTTCTGACCACAAGCTGCTTGTCTGGACCTACATGGGGTGCCTTGCAGAGAAACCCGCCTCTCTCCGCTTCTCTCTCATCCTGCATCTGTCTTTACCTCTCTGTCAGCTTCTCTCAACAAACGTCCATTTAGTTAAGGCCGTGGTTTTCTCAATAGTCATGTAGGATGTGAGAGCTGGACTGTAAAGAAAGCTGAGCACCGAAGAATGGATGCTTTTGAACTGTGGTGTTGGGAAGACTCTTGAGAGTGTCTTGGACTGCAAGGAGATCCAACCAGTCCATCCCAAAGGAGATCAGTCCTGAATATTCACTGGAAGGACTGATGCTGAAGCTGAAACTCCAATACTCTGGCCATCTGATGAGAAGAAACGACTCACTGGAAAACACCCAGATGCTGGGAAAGATTGAGGGCAGGAAAAGAAGGGGACAACAGAGAATGAGATGGTTGGATGGCATTACTGACTTGATGGATGAATTTGAGCCAACTCCGGGAGACAGTGATGGACAGGGAAGCCTGGCGTGCTGCAGGCCATGGGGTTGCAAAGAGTCGGATGCGACTGAGCGACTGAACTGAACTGAAACGGTCTCTCTCTGTCTGCTTCTCTTTCTCGGTTTCTCTCGGTCTCTCTCTGCTTCTCTCTGTCTCCTTCCATTTTCCTCCTCCCCTCTTGCCCACACAGGTCCACAGCGGAGCCGGAAATGGTACCACAACACCGCAATCCCAGAGAAGGCAAGCATGTCACTGCCTCTTGGTGCTGGCAGGACCCTTTGCCTGGATCCTCTTAACATCCCCAGTCTCTGTCCACACCACTGGGCTGGGTACCAGCTCCATCCAGCTGCTGAGGCTGCATCTCGGGGAGAGGTCCCCGGACCAGGCGGGCGGGCAGGCAGGTGTCGGGGGGAACGGATGTTCTGAGACGCACGTCCACCAGCTTCTCCCCCCTCCCAGACCCTTGAATGCTCTGAGAAAGGGCAGTCGGGGACACCTCTGCCTTAGAAGTAAACAACGGAGCTCAAGGGCTGGGGTGGATCTCAGCGGCTCTGTTATTTATTATTTTTCTTTTAATCTGGTCTGGAACACATGGATAACTCACTTGGAATTTTAATGTACATCCCAGCTCGGCTGTTCTAAAAGCCAGTTGCACGCGGCTTCGAGTGGGGCCTCGGGGTCCACAAAGGACCCTGATCTCCAGGGGACCCTGGCAATGTCTGGGGACACTGGGACACAGACACCCAGCGTCTCAGGTGTTACCACAGTGGTGGGGCCCCCAGCGTGTGGTGAGGGGTGACCAGGGACGCTGTCCTATCCCCATGGTGCCTAGGACGCCCCACAGCAGAGAGTCCAGCCCCAGGCGTCAGCAGGGCTGAGGCTGAGAAACCTCGACTTAGCTGAAGAGACGCAGTCTGTCTGTCTGTCTGTCTGTCTACGTATCCATCACCGATCTCTTATCTATCCATCATCTAGCACCTATTTTTATTTTCTGTTTTCATCCTTCTTTCTACTGAGCCACCTGGGAAGCCCAGGAGATGCAGGTTCCATTCCTGGGTCAGGAAGATTCCCTGGAGATGGAAATGGCAACCCACTCCAGTGTTCTTGCCTGGAGAATCCCATGCACAGAGGAGCCTGGTGGGCTGCAGTCCGTGGGGTCCCAAAGAGTCGGACACAACTGAGTGTCTGACACAAAACTAACTTTGGTAAAGAATCTTTCTGCAACGCAGGAGATGCGGGTTTGATCCCTGAGTCTGGAAGACCCCCTGGAGGAAGAAATGGCAACCCACTCCAGTATTGTTGCCTGGAGCATCCCATGGACAGAGGAGCCTGGCGTGCTGCAGTCCGTGGGGTCACAAAGAGTCGGACATAACTGAGCAATTAATAATCACTTGTTTAGATTCATGAATCAAATTGTGAGAAATCCAAAGGGCAGGCATCTGGCCACTTGGTCCTGTTTCCTGGCCATGTCCTGACGTCCCTCTGCAGATTCGCGAACCTCTCAGACACGTCCACTCGCTGGTGTGACCCACTGGGGCTCCGGCCGCCACTTCCCAAGCGGAGAGTTGCCACCTGCCCCGCCTGGCGATGCTTCTGGTCATTTTCCTCGAGAAATAATTTTGCGTCTCTAATGTGACCACTTGCCATTTTCCCCAACACCCCAGGCAGGTCCTGAAACTGAATCGCATGCTTCTGACAGCCTCTGGCGTTCTCTGAATCATGGCGGACAGTTTCATAACTCCCTCCAGCCCCGCAGACACACCATCACTCATGCACTGCCTCTGGGGTCCTTCACCGTCTCGCAAACAGATTGCTGTATTTCATTCTGCTTTGGTACTTGTAAAAACCTGCACGGGAAGAATTTCAAAGACTGGCAGGAAATGAGTCAAAAGACTCAGCATGTTAAACAACCTCCTTGTCAACGCAGGAGAAGAGGGTTCAGTCCTCCAGTTGGGAAGATCCCCTAGAGGAGGAAATAGCAACCCATATTAGTATTCTTGCCTGGAGAATCCCATGGACAGAGGAGCCTGACGGGCTACAGTTCACGAGGTCACAGAGAGTCAGACATAACTGAAGTGACCGAGCAACAGGGACTGTTTCTTTCTATATGAAGGTTGTTGGAACTTCTCCTATTTTTGCTCCTTCCTCCCCTTCAGAGATGGTGTTTTGAAAGGAAGCAGGGTTTCCGCTAGAAGGGAGCATTGGAGCCTGCTTGCCTTTGCCAAGGACACCTTGCGTGCTTAGTCACTCCATCTTGCGGCCCCAGGGACTGCAGCCCACCAGGCTCCTCTGTGCATGGGATCCTCCAGGCAAGAATACTGGAGTGGGTTGCCATGCCCTTCTCCAGAGGATCTTCCTGCCCCAGGGATCGAACCCAGGTCTCCCACATTGGCAGGCAGATCTTTACCACTGAGCCACCTGGGGAAGCCCACAAGTGACCATTTTATGTTTTCTGCCCCTCAGGATATCCTTGAATGAAAAACTCTCAATGCCTCTACACATCTGGCAGCACGGTAGACCAGAAGTCCCGAAGGGTCCTTGCAGGACAATTGGAGCCTATTCTGGGTAAATGCATTCCTGAACTCACGACAGTAAAATGATTATTTGTAATTCTATGCACTTAGGGATTTTTAAAAACCCATTTCAGTGACCTGTAAAGGGAAAGAGGAACTGGGCAAATAAGGGTGTATCTCTGAGACACAACCCAAGCGTCAGGAATGAGGACCCTGTGAACAGAAATATGGAAGTCAAAAATCAAGGGCGGGCGTCAAACACAGGAAGCTCAACATGGCCTCCTAGGAGGAAGGCTAAGAACTATAAAGAAAAGAGGGAAGAAATAGATGCAGTTGATATCACCAGAAGTTGCAAGTTAGCAATAAACGCAAAGAGCTAGAAGTTACTGAACCTCAAAAGATGCTTCGTTGAAAGTGCAAGTCACTCAGTCGTGTCCGACTCTTTGCAACCTCACAGACTACACGGTCCATGGAATTCTCCAGGCCAGAATACTGGAGTGGGGAGCCTTTCCCTTCTCCAGGGGATCTTCCCAATCCAAGGATCGAACCCCCACATCACAGGCAGATTCTTTACCAGCTCAGCCACCAGGGAATTCTAAGAATACTGGAGTGGGTAGCCTGTCCCTTCTCCAGGGGATCTTCCCAACCCAGGAATCACACCGGGGTCTCCTGCATTGCAGGCAGATTCTTTACCAACTGAGCTATCAGAGAAGCCGTAAAAACAAAGGTTGCTAAGGTGAGTTATAGTCCTGAGCCACGACTCGCTTCATCAAAGAGAGCCTCAGAGACTGGAGAGTTCTCAAGCTTTTTACTATGCATGCACACTCCCCTACCACACATGCAGAGACCTAGGACATCGTTATGTCTGGGATAGTGTGTGTGCTTTTGTGGCCTTTGCTAAACAAACCCCTAGGATAGCAGTACCCAGACAACACCACACACACACCTTTAACACATTTCTTAAAGGAGACATTTAGTGACTACGGCGCCTGGATGGAAAACCATGCCTGGCATGGATTTGCCCCTAAGCATCCCTCAGACAGAAAGCATAGGGCTCACTGTCCACTCGGCAAACCTGGGTATAAGACAGGGCACATGTTAGCAGCATCAGTTGATGGAAGAAGAGTCAGCAAGACAGACACCAAAAAGCTTAATGACAGTGCCCACTGAGAGACCTGACCCATCCCGAGGACCAGGCCACTTGGGAAATAGGCATGGCGCTACCTCCCTGACCCATCCCGTGGGTCTTCTGAGAAGCTTCCCCAATCAGCCTCCCAACCCCTCCAGCCTTGGAGGGAGCCTGTTCACCTGCGATTGTATTTCGTAAAAGCCAAGGTGAGAGGTGTTTATGAATAGACACCCTCAAAATTCAGTTGGTATCAAGACAGAGGAAGCTTCAAGTGGGTTGCATTTGACACAGACCTACTTTTGCAGAGCTTACTCCCATGAAAAGTGCCTCTTATCACATCCAGTACATCCCCAGTTTCTGGGCATTGGGACTTTATATCCTTGGGGCTATTACTCATCCCGTCCTAGATGGAAGCTCCTTTAGGACAAGAGCTGTGTGGCACTCGTGAGTTCCATCCAGTGTTTGCTCAGAGCCTGGCTGGGTAGCCCTACTCTACACATGGTTGCTGGAAGGATGGATGGATGGATGTGTGAGTGGATGGATGTATAGATAAGTGGTTGATTAATGGATAGATGGATGGATTGGGGGGTGGATGGATGGGTGAATGGATACATAGATGGATGGATAGGTAGATGGATGGATGAAGGATGGATAGATGAAAGGTTGGATGGATGAATGGACACATAGATGGATAGCTGGGTAGATGGATGGAGAGATAGATGAGGGAAGGATGGATGGGTGGATGGATAGATGGATGAATGGATACACAGATGGATGGATGGGTAGATGGACAGATGGGTGGATAGACAGATGGAGGACAGATGAAAGGTTGGATGGATGAATGGACACACAGATGGATGGATGGGTGGATGGATGGAGAGACAGATGATGGTGGATGGATGGGTGGATGGATAGATGGATGGATGGATACATAGATGGATGAATTGGTAGATAGATAGATAGGAGGATGGATGGATAGGTGGGTGGGTGGATGGACAGATGGATGGATAGATGGATAGGTGGTTTGATGGAGAGATAGATGGTAGATGGATGGATGGGTGAGTGGATGGGTGGATGGATGGAGAGACAGATGATGGATGGGTGGATGGATGGATGGATGGATACATAGATGGGTGGCTGGGTGGCTGGATGGAGAGACAAGATGATGGATAGATGGATGGCTGGGTGGATGAATAGATACATAGATGGATGGGTGGATGGATAGATGGGTGGATAGACAAATGGATGGATGAAAGATGGATAGATGAAAGATTGGATGGATGAATGGACATATAGATGGATAGATGGGTAGATGGACAGATGGGTGGATAGACAGATGGAGGATAGATGAAAGGTTGGATCGATGAATGGACACATAGATGGATGGATGGGTGGATGGAAGGGTAGATGGATGAAGAGATAGATGATGGATGGTTGGATGGGTGGATGGATAGATGGATGAATGGATACACAGATGGATGAATTGGTAGATAGATAGATGGGAGGATGGATGGATAGGTGGGTGGGTGGATGGACAGATGGATGGATGGATGGATAGGTGGTTTGATGGAGAGACAGATGATGGATGGGTGGGTGGATGGATGGATACATAGATGGGTGGCTGGGTGGATGGATGGAGAGACAGATGATGGATAGATGGATGGCTGGGTGGATGGATGGATGAATGGATACATAGATGGGTGGGTAGATGGATAGATGGGTGGATAGACAAATGGATGGATGAAAGATGGATAGATGAAAGGTTGGATGGATGAATGGACACATAGATGGACAGATGAGTAGATGGATGGGTGAATGGATACATGGATGGATGGGTGGATGGGTGAATGGGTGAAAGGAAGGATGGGTGAAGGATGGATGGATGAAGCGGTCATCCCCATTGGTGAACAGAACTCACTGATGCTACATGGAAGGGATGAATGAGCAGCCTTATTGATGAACACACACACTATGGGTCCACCTACTGAAATACAGTTTGCCCAGAGACGAAAGGTCCTCCATCCCAGTGCGTGTCCACACCACCCCGTCCCAGGTTCCCTGGACATCAGCGCCAGCCTCTGACCCAGAATCCCAGTGCTCATGATGCCTCAGATTCAGCCGTACTCACCCAGGGGTGCACAGGACCTCTCCAGGTGCTGGACAGTGTCTCCCAGCTCTGAGGAACGTTCCACAGTCAGGTGTGGAGGGAACATGGTAACTTTTCCAGAACCGAGTTCTTGCTCTCCCCTGGTGAACAAGGGCTTCCCGGGTGGCTCAGGGGTAAAGAATCTGCCTGCCAATGCAGGTGACATGGGTTAGATTTCCTAGGGTCAGGAAGATGCCCTGAAGAAGGGACTGGCTATCCACACTCCAGTATTCTTGCCTGGAGAATCCCATGGACAGAGGAGCCTGGAGGGCTACAGTCCACGGGCTTGCAAAGAGTCACACACAATTGAGCAACTGAGCACGCACACCCACTCAGTGGATGAATGACATAAGGGCAGTCGTGAGATGAGACGGGGCCATCTGAGGCCAGGGTCCTACATGGTTCCACTTGACATTGGAGCCTCTCTTTGCTCAAGGATTATGGAATGTCCCAGGGATTCTCGAGAGGCTCAGCAAGAACAAGAACTCAGCAAGCCTGTTCCCTCAGTGACAAAGGATGGTGGCTTGGCCAAGTTCCCCACCTTGAGCCTGTACTTAGGAACTTGCAAAGAGTCACACACAACTGAGCAACTGAGCACGCACACCCACTCAGTGGATGAATGACATAAGGGCAGTCGTGAGATGAGACGGGGCCATCTGAGGCCAGGGTCCTACATGGTTCCACTTGACATTGGAGCCTCTCTTTGCTCAAGGATTATGGAATGTCCCAGGGATTCTCAAGAGGCTCAGCAAGAACAAGAACTCACCAAGCCTGTTCCCTCAGTGACAAAGGATGGTGGCTTGGCCAAGTTCCCCACCTTGAGCCTGTACTTAGGAACCACCTTTGTGATGACCGGAAGAGTAGCTGGGGCTTGTGGACGATGACCTCAAGCCATGCAATGACTCTCTGGTGAGACACAAACCTCAAAGCCTGGAGTCTTCCTATAAATCAAGATTCTACTTCTTGGAACATCATTCCAGCTGTTCGGAAATATTAGATGAGGCACGTCTCCATCTTGGTTTCAACACAGGAAGTAATCCTAGTTCTCAAACAGGACAGTCACGGCTATAGGACTTGGCAGAATATCTGAGCATTTCTGGGAGGTGCCAGCATTCAGGGCTGAAAGCTGCATCTCAGTGGGTCTCAAACTTGTCTGAGCAAGAGGATGGCTTGAGGAGGTCTGATAAATGCTGACGCCCCGAGGGATGAGTTTGGGAATTCTGTTGAAGGTGAGGCTGAGCGTTAATTGTTTTCAGAGGCTCCCCTAGTGTGCAGCCAAAACCCACCAGGCTTATCAGACCTTATCATCATTCAGTCTCAAAGTCATGCTTAACTCTTTGTGAATCCATGGACCGCAACACGCCAGGCTTCCCTCACTGTCTCCTGGAGCTTGCCCAAGTTCATGTCCACTGAATCAGTGATGCCATCCAACCCTCTCATCCTCTGCCACCCTCCTCTCCTCCTGCCCTCAATCTTTCCCAGGATCAGGATCTTTTTCCAATGAGTCGGCTCTTTACATTAGGTGGCCAAAGTATTGGAGCTTCAGCTTCAGTCCTTCCAATGAGTATTCAGGGCTGGACCTTGGGGACGGTCTTCACCAACCAGGACAGGCTCGAGCATATGGATGGTTTGATGGTGGAGAGGATGTGCTGGGGGTGAGGGTGTCCTTATTGGCTGGAGACTTGCTTCCCTTTCTTGAAGTTGGGAGGAATGTGAGCAAAGAAGGCTATAGCACTTGCAGTTACAGTGCAAAATGAAACTGTGGACTCCTTGTTTTCATTTCATTAAGAACTTCAAGGTGGTGGCCACAGGGCATTAAGGCAATAGACGTTCTTATGAACCCAGGGTCCTGTGTAGCCACATGGGTCAGTCAACCAGGAAAGTAACTTGGCATAGGTATACAGGAAGCTGGGATCTCCATGGTTTCCCAGGTGATCAGAGAAGGAACGAATGTCTTCTGAGTTTTCAAGCCTTCTGGTTCATGTAGGGTGCAGTGGATTGAATACTGTCTACCAAAATTTACGAGCACATCTTAATCCCTATTATTGGTGGATATGATTATTGGCAAAGGGGTCTTGGCAGATGTAACTAATGTGGGATCTTGAGCTGAAGAGATCATTCTTGACTATCCAGATAGAAGTGAAGGGTCTGAGATGAGGTTCCTCCTGGATGAGGGTGCTCCTAAACCCTATGACAGGGTCTTTATAAGACACAGAAGAGGAGAGACATGGACACAGAGGAGAAGCCACGTGGAGATGGAGGTGGAGATGGGAGAGAGGCGGCCACCAGCCCAAGGATGGACGCCTGGAGTCCCTGGAAGCTGGAAGAGGCAGGGAGGATCCTCCCCTGGAGCCTCTGGGCAGAGCTCAGCCTTGGGGCACCAAGATAGTTTGAGAACCATCTCCAGGGCTGGAGGAGGATGGATGTCTGTTGATGTTAGCCACCCGTTTGGGGTCCTCAGCTACAGCTGCCCCAGGACCTTCGTGTAGACAGCACCAGAGTGAGCTGGGCAAATCAGCAGGGTCGTCCACTGGGACCACAGGCCCCCATCACACAGATCCAAGCGATGAGTCACTGGGACCCAGCGGTCGTCTTGTGGGTTCACACGGTGACTGTCACTTCTGCAGGAGGGAAGGAGGAGGTCGGGAGTCTGTGACCCTTGCCTTCCACTGTCTCTAACCTCTGGCTGCTCTCTTCCCGGCGCTGGTCCCTGGCCCCCGGGAGGCTCCTTGTCACACCACGGCTCTCCTGGGAAGGGTGTCAGGACATCTCTTATCCAAGTAGACGTCCTGCAGAGTCGGGGCACCTACAGAAGTCTCTGGCTTGTTCCTTTCAGGCCACCATGTGGATAGTCCTGTGAGCTGACGTCTCATCTCTGCCAACCACAGCCACGCACGGGCGAGACGGTGAGGACCTCAAATGCACACGTCCTTGTCTCCTGTTTGTTTACACTAATGCCTCCTGGTCCCGCAACACCAAATCTGTTGCATCCCGTTCATCTGTAATGAAAACACGGTCTCTGGGGTTAGATACACCTCAGGGTCCCACCCAAGGGCCACCAGGACCTTGAAACGAGGTCGGACATTGAGTCTTTGGGGGGCGATTTCCCACCCACTTGATGGATTTACAATTCTCCCCATGGCGCACAGGGGGATGACACCTGGTGTCCACATACTACAGACCTTGGATAAGTCTGACCGTCCCCCCTTTTTGTAAATAAAGTTTTATTAGAACACAGCCACACATGTTAGCATTGTGTCTGCAGCTCCTTGTGTGTTGTATGGAAGAACTGAATAGTTGTAAGAGAAAACATATAGTCCTACCATAGGATATTAACTGGTCATTTATGTAAAAAGTTGGCTCTCCTGGAATGCTATCTATCTGAATATCATCACTCATGAATATCTATCTACCCATCCATCATATCTACCCATCCACCCACCCATCCATCCTCTGTATCATCTATCTACCCATCCATAACATCTGTCATCAACCCTGAATATCTGTCTATCCATCCATCCTATCTCTCTGTCTGTCCATCCATCCGTCCATCCATCCATCATGACTATCATCAATCCTGAATATCTATCCATCCCTTCTATATATATATCTATCCATTCATCATATCTACCTATCCAGTCTATCATATCTCTCTGTCAGTCCATCATATCTATCCATCCATCCATCCATCCATCCATCACAGCTCTCTATCATCAATCCTAAATATCTGTCCATCCATCCTGTCTGTCCATCCATCCATCCATGTCTATAATCAGTCCTGAATATCATATCTGTCTACCCAACCATCATATCTACCCATCCATCCAACCATGTATGCATCATACCTATCATCAATCGTGAATATCTATTTATCCATCTGTTCTATCTATATATCTATCCAACCGTCATATCTACCCATCTATCCATCACACCTATAATCCTAATATCTATTTATCCATCCATTGTATCCACATATGTATCCAACCATCACATCTATCTATCCATCCACCTAACCATCATGTCTATCAATCCTGAATATGTATCATATCTCTCTGTCTATCCAGCCATCATATTTATCCATCCATTACACATATCATCAATCTGGAATACCTATCCATCCATTCTATCTATATATTTATCTACCCAACCGTCTTATCTTATTCATCCATCCATCTATCCATCCATCATCTCCATCATAAGTCCTGAATATCTATCATATCTACCCAGCCATCTAGCATATCAATCTATCCTGAATATCTATCAATCAACTGGTGTATCAGTTTACCTATCTCTATAATCTTTCTATCCATCTCTTTCCATCTATCATTCTATATGTCTGTGTAAATATCATCTAGCCAGCATCTATCTACCTATCCATCTGTCTGAACATCATGCCTAATATACATCTATCTACCTACCTATCCATCTGTCTACCTAAACCAGAACATCCAGGTGCCTGATACTCTTTTAGAACAGAGAGCTGAATGAATGAACAGATGAACTGATGAGTAAACGATGTCCATGAAAGGCTCTTGCCCTATTCCTTAGAACACAAATCTCTGGAGTCTTTTCCTGTCTGTTGCTTCTAAAGAGAAGCAGAGCTACCGAGGAGAGGTGGAAGCAAAGCCCCCATGGGCACGCCATCCTCCAGGCAGATGGCGACAAGCAGACAGGGGAGTGGAAACACACGCCTCCCAGGAGGGTACCATTCGTGGCGGTGCTCCCACACCAGGGGCCATGTGTGTGATGAGGACGTTGTGAGTTTCTGGGGACAGTGTCATGACAGCTGTGTCCTGTGAGTCAAAGCTGTGCCGGGGACCCCCGTGGGAGCTTCCTCCCATCCAGTTCAACCAGGCGAATGGCATCGCCACACAACTGACACCGTGTGCCCAGAAGACCCATCACCAGAAATAAAGTCTGGGCAGCGTCCCTGCAGCTCCACCCATGCTGAAGAGCCAGGTATTAAACAGCAGGACACAGCTCCAGCATCTTTGCTTAGAAGCAGATTTGTTTCGAGTTGAACACCTGCACCCTGCCCCAGAGGCAGGGGACGGAGAGAGAATCCATTCTTGGTTGTCTTGAGCATCCCAAGTAAGAGCTGTGGTGTTCCTTCACGGTTTCATTACGTGACCGTTGAATGAACACTCTGTCCCAGAAAAATGAACCCTCCTTCACTGCTGTTGAGAATGTGAGTCACGCACACACTATGGAGAACAGGATGGAGGTTTCACAAAAAAATTAACAAGAAGAGTTGCCCTATGATCTAGCAATCCCACTTCTGGTTGTACATCCAGAAAAGGGGAAAACTCTAACTTGAATAGATACACAGACCCCACTGATCACACCAGCACCATTTACAGCAGCCAAACCATGGAATCAACCTAAGTACCCATCAACAAGTGAATGGGTCAGAAACATGTGGCACGCACACACACACACACACACACACACACACACACACACACACAATGGAGTAGTGCTCAGCCATGAAAAGGAATAAAATAATGACATTTACCACAACATGGAAGAACCTAGAGATTATCACACTAAGTGAAGTAAATCAGACCCAGAAAGACAAGTACCGTATGATACTCAGCTATATGTGAAATCTAAAAAAAAAAAAAAAAAAAGATGCGAATGAATTTATTTATGAAACAGAAGTAGCCTCAAAGACAGAGATCAGACCTGTGGTTGCCAAAGAGGAAAAGGTGGGGAAGGAATACATTAGGAATTTGGAAATAACACATGCAGACTACTGTATCCATACAGCACAGAGAGTTATATTCAATATCTCATAATAACCAATAATGGGAAAGAATCTGAAAAAGAATATGTGTGTATATGTAGCGTTGGGCAAAAAGTTCCCTTGGGTTGTTTCATGACATCTCCAGTTCAGTCCAGTCACTCTGTTGCGTCCGACTCTGTGACCCCAGGGACTGCAGCACACCAGGCTTCCCTGTCCATCACCAACTCCAGGAGCTTGCTCAAACTCCTGTCCATCAAGTCAGTGATGCCATCCAACCAGTTGGTGATGCCATCCAACCATAACATCTTATGGAACCTCAAACAAACGTTCTGGCCCACCCAAGGTATTTATAACTGAATTACTTTGCTGTACACCTGAAAACTAACACCATATTGCAAATTAAGTATAGTTAAAGAAAATGTTTTAAAAAATAGCTAGTGTGTCTGACTCTTTGTGACCCCACGGACCGTAGCCTGCCAGGCTCCTCTGTTCATGGGATTCTCCAGGCAAGAAGACTGGAGGGATTGCCATTCCCTTCTCCAGGGAATCTTCCTGACTCAGGGATTGAACCCCGGTCTCCTACAATGGCAGACAGCTTCTGAGCCACCATGGAAGACTTTTGGTGTTTTTTTAAAAAACTGAAATTTATCCTCAGCTTCTTTTATAATTTTTTTTTTCACAGTAAAAAAATTTTTTTTGGCTGGACCACGTAGCATGTGGGATCTTAGTTCCCTGACCACGAATCAAACTGGAAGCCTGGAGTCTGAACCACTGGACCAGCAGGGAAGTCTATCGTCTGTCACTTCTGCAGATGCAGGGCTGAGCTCTGCCCAGAGGCTCCAGGGGAGGGTCCTTCCCACCTCTTCCAGCTTCTGGGGGCTCCAGGCATCCATCCCTGGCCTGGTGGCCGCTTGCCTCCCATCTCTGCCTCCATCTCCATGTGGCTTCTCCGCTGTGTCTCCCCTCTCCTGTGTCTTATAAGAACCCTGTCATTGGGTTTAGAGCCACCCCTATCCAGGAGGACCTACTCTCAGACCGTTCACTTCACCACGTCTGCAGAGAGCCTATATTCACAGAAGGCCCCACTTCTAGGCTCCACCCATCAGAACCCATCCTTCTGGAGTGTTTTCAGGCTAACGCAGCCTTCTCATTGATTGGCTTAAAACCACAGGAATCCATCCTCTCCCAGTCTTGGCAACCAACCATCCATCATCCCCCAGTCCTGGAGACCAGACGTCTGAGGTCAAGGGGCCCCAGGGCTGAGCTCCCTCCAGAGTCTCCAGGGGAGGGTCCTTCCCACCTCTTCCAGCCTCTGGGGGCTCCAGGCGTCCGTCCTTGGCCTGGTGTCTGCTCCCTCCCATCTCTGCCTCCATAGTCCCATAACCCCCTCCTCTTCTGTAATCAAATCTCCCTCTACCTATCTGATAAACAACTCATGAGCACATTGGTAAGCAAGAACAACGTCCTATCTGAAGACCTTCATTATTATTGGCAATGATTCTTGTTCCAAATATGAACACATCTGCACATTCCCAGGTGGCAAAGTGGTAAAGAATCTGCCTGCCAATGCAAGAGACATGAGACTGGGCTCAATCTCTGTGCCGGGAAGGCCCCCTGGCGAAGGAAATGGCAACCCACTCTAGTATTCTTGCCTGGAGACTCCCCATGGACAGTGGAGCCTGGGGGGCTGCAGTCCAGGGGATCGCAAAGAGTGGGACATGACTGAGCAACTGGAAAACGACAACCACATTCTGGCTTGAAGGATAACCCACGTCCTGTGGTATAACCCATCCTCCAGGAGAGGGATATGCCCATATTAACAGATGACAAACGGAAGGGCAGAGAGCAGGAGAGAGGTTTCGTGTGCCCACTGGAGGGTGAGTGGATCGCAAAGCTGCCATTCTGACTGAGACTCTAAAAAGTGGTGGTCCAGATGCCCACATCCTGTCCGCATCTGCATCCTAGAAAGCCCCAGGGGGACTGATGTTCTGGGACCAGGCGTCCGTCCTTGGCCTGGTGTCTGCTCCCTCCCATCTCTGCCTCCATAGTCCCATAACCCCCTCCTCTTCTGTAATCAAATCTCCCTCTACCTATCTGATAAACAACCTCATGAGCACATTGGTAAGCAAGAACAACGTCCTATCTGAAGACCTTCATTATTATTGGCAATGATTCTTGTTCCAAATATGAACACATCTGCACATTCCCAGGTGGCAAAGTGGTAAAGAATCTGCCTGCCAATGCAAGAGACATGAGACTGGGCTCAATCTCTGTGCCGGGAAGGCCCCCTGGCGAAGGAAATGGCAACCCACTCTAGTATTCTTGCCTGGAGACTCCCCATGGACAGTGGAGCCTGGGGGGCTGCAGTCCAGGGGATCGCAAAGAGTGGGACATGACTGAGCAACTGGAAAACGACAACCACATTCTGGCTTGAAGGATAACCCACGTCCTGTGGTATAACCCATCCTCCAGGAGAGGGATATGCCCATATTAACAGATGACAAACGGAAGGGCAGAGAGCAGGAGAGAGGTTTCGTGTGCCCACTGGAGGGTGAGTGGATCGCAAAGCTGCCATTCTGACTGAGACTCTAAAAAGTGGTGGTCCAGATGCCCACATCCTGTCCGCATCTGCATCCTAGAAAGCCCCAGGGGGACTGATGTTCTGGGCTCCCCTGGTATCACGTGTCCTACAGAACTACCTACCTCTCAGGAGACAGTCCTTCCATGAGTCGTGGGGTGAGACCCCTGGTGGGTGCCTAGGGGGCCACAGGTTAGCCCCTAGGAGCTGGTCCTCCTGAAGACGATGCAGGGTCACATGACCCTTGATCAAGACAGTAAAGAAGGAAGGCTCAAAGCATCTCCCTTTTTGGGAGCCAGGAATCAGAGACGCATCTCTGGCACGATTCGTGAGAGACAGACGGGAACGCGGGACATCCTCGAACCTTCCAGACTTCCCTTGAAAGTGCCTGTTTCACCTGAAACGTGTCTACCCCAGGGTCCCACGCACCTCTGCACTTAAGGAAGGAACATTGTCCATGAGGCTTGCAGGATTTAATGACTCAGAGCACCCAGTACAATTGGACACTAAGCAGGGATCACAGGATTCAGGGCTGAGAAGCACACCAGCTCAGGGGTCCACTCAGCATTCCTCTCTCCTGTGAGTTCCCGCCCGGGTCCCGACAGCAGACCCTGGGGGGATACAGAGCTTGGAGGGTCAGGGGGATGAGGGTGATGGAGAGACGTGGTCCAGCACAAACAGACCTGTGAGGGCGGCACGGACCATGGTGTTCCCCGTTGGACCACGGTCTTCCTGGCGGGCCGCTACCCACCGAAGGTCTCCCGGGTCACGTCGGTGATGCCTGTCAGCTGGCAGCTTCTGGCCCAGAGCTGCCGCTGAAGCTCCGGGTCATACGTGGCCTCCAGAGACCGGGTCTCCCTCTCGTTGTAGAGATAGCGGCCACCGAGACCTTCCAGGGCTGGGGTGACCGCGGCGTAGACGGAGGTCCAGGCTCCCTCATCGGGGGTCTGTGGGGAGAAGGAACGCAGAGGAAGATGCTGTCAGAGCAGGGATGTGGGATCTCGGGAGCCCACAGACATCAAGAGGGAGACACAGGGCCCCTTACTGGGGGCCCATCCACTCATCAACTCAAGCCTGGCTGGCCGAGGCTGGGGGAGCTGGCACTCTGTGACCTCATGATGGTGCACCGTTGTGGGCTGCGTTTCCACATTGTTTTCATGCATTCCCACACACATGTACAAAGACCCCCACTCCTCTGGACGACCCAAAGGAAGCAGTCTCTAAAGAGGAGGCTGGATACATCTCAAGAGAGCGGAGCTTTGTGGCTGCAATAAAAAAGGTCTCTCTCATGGATGCAACTCACTCCAGGGGTGAGACAAAGTGTGGGTTCTGGGCACAGACCCTGAGCTTAAATACTCAGGTCTCCAGTCTTTTTTTTTTAATTCATTTTATTGAAGTACAGTTGATTTACGAGGCTTCCCAGGCGGTACTAGTGGTAAAGAACCTGCCTGTCAATGCGGGAGACTGGAAGAGATGCGGGAGACTGGAAGAGATGCGGGAGACTGGAAGAGATGCGGGAGACTGGAAGAGATGCAGGTTCGATCCCTGGGTTGGGAAGATCCTCTGCAGAAGGGCATGGCTACCCACTCCACTGGGCTATACCCACTCCCATATCCTTGCCTGGAGAATTCCACGGACAGAGGAGCCTGGGAGGCTACAGTCCATGGGGTCACAAAGAGTCGGACCCACCTGAAGCAACTTAGCACACATGCAGAGTTGATTTACAAGGCTGGGTTGATTCCTACCATGCAGCGCAGGCTCTGTAAAACCAGAATGCCAGCTCACTGGGTCAAAGCAGATGGCGGTTCAGCCTCGGGGTTGAATGCGTGCTATCTAGCAATTTTAGGGGAAATGTTCAGGCAGCAGAGAGGTTCTTGCTTTCCAAGCAGGGGAGGAAATACGGTATGAGAACTGGCAAGTCTGAAAAGGAGCTTGAAAGGAATTAGAGAGACGGGAGAAAAGTGGACGCTGGGTGGAAGGTGGAAGGTTGGAATGTCACACATGCTGAGCTTCTGGGCTTAGGGCTGGTGCCTGGGCGTGATCACTGGATTAGAAGATGTGATGTGTGTGTGTGTGTATACACACACATATACAATGGAACACTACTCAGCCATCAAAAAGGATGGAATGATGCCATCTGCAGCAACATGGATGCACCTAGACACTGTTATGCCCAGAAACACAAGTCAGAGAAAAGCAAATACGGGATGACATTACTTATACTTGGGATCTAACAGAGATGATGCAAATGGTCTGATTCGCAATGCATACATAGACTCACGGACACAGAAGACAAATTTAGGGCTACCAAAGGGGAAATGGGTGGGAGGGGGCGAAATTAGGAGCTTGGGATTCATGTGTGCACACTACTATATATGGAACAGATAAACAAGGACCTAGTGACTCTAGGTGACCCCATGGACTGTAGCCCACCAGGCTCCTCCATCCATGGGATTCTCCAGGCAAGAATACTGGAGGGGGTTGCCATTTCCTCCTCCAGGGGATCTTCCCAACTCAGGGACAGAACCTGCACCTCCTTCCTATATTAGAAGGCAGATTCTTTACTGCTGAGCCACCTAGAAATCAAGAAAACTCCCTTATCTTATTGTCAAGGTAACGGTCGTTCCGGAGCTTGTCACTTAAACTTTAGAAAATCCACTCAGCTCGGCCTACCCTGGTCCTTCTCATGTGCCTTTGAGAGTCTGCCTTTGGAAGCACCACCAAAACCAGATTCAGGCCAAGGGACAACCTCATAGTCACATTTTCTAGATGGAGATATGCTGAGAACATCTCCTGGGTACTCATAGCGACAAATATCCTGTTGTTCTTGGTCAGATGGATTCCGGGGAGCGCTGCACCTCGGCAGCAAAAACACGGTTAAATCAGCTCCTGGAGTGAGCCTGCTTCCTAAGTCGATCATTCTACAGGCTGAGATCCCACGAGTCTGTGCCCAGAACCCCCACTTTGTCTCGCCCCTGGAGTGACTCACCTCCACGAGAAAGACCCTCTTTAATGTAGCCACAGGGCTCCGCTGTCCTGAGAGGCATCCAGTCTTGTCTTTAGAGGCTGCCTCCTTTGGGTCGTCCAGCGGGCATTGTCTGGGGAGGAAGGGGTCCACTTCCCCTATACCTTGAAAATCCTCTTATCTGGGTAACAGTCCTTGTGATTGGCATGTCCAGTGGAACACAAGGACAGCTGCTTTAGGAGATGGTGCCTGTGGTGTGCTGGACAGGAACTTGGGATGCATACTACACCCTCCAGGCACAAACATTCACAGGCACACACACACCCATGCACATGCCAATATTCTCATGCTCACACACTCACACACTCACACACCCTCAGGCACACAAATGCACATATGTGGACACACAAATATTCACACATGCACAGACAGATATACTCAATATACACACACCCAAGTACCCACATGTATTCACATGCACACACAAATATTCACACACACTCACAGCACACCACCCATGCACACAAACGCATTTATGAGCACAGGCACACACACCCACACACATTCACATGGATACACATAAACCAGGCACACAAATACTCATGTGTACATTCACATGCACACACTCAAATGCACACACACCCCCATGCACACAAATGTATTTATATGAACGCACAAATGGTCACACAGACACACAAATATCCACATGGACACATATACTCACATGCACACAAACCCATGCACACAAATGCATTTAAATGCAGACACACACCCAGGCACACACATTCACACGGATACACATACCCTCAGGCACACACATGCATTTACACAGAGGCACACACACTCACATGCACACACACCCGTGCACACAAATGCACTTATATGCATGCAAACACATCCAGGTGCACACGTTCTCAAGGCTGCACATACATACACCCAGGCAGACACACACACTTATACGGATACACAAATATTCACATGCACACACACACACATTCACATGCATACCTTTACACACACACACATATTCCCCCAGGCACACACATGCATTTTCACACACGTGCAACTATTCATATGCGCGCACACAAAACACACAAGCATTTACACACAGAGACACACATTCACACTTACACACATATAACTCCAGGAGTTGGTGATGGACAGGGAGGCCTGGTGTGCTGCAACTCACGGGGCTGCAAAGAGTCGGACATGACTGAGAGAATGAACTGAACTGAACTGATGCCCTCATGTACACACATTCACACACATACATGCCTATCCTTGCGTGCACACACACAACATTCACCCAAGGTGGTCTTGACCATCCAGAGAGTTCTCTGACACAGAAAAGGGAAAGTTTTTTGAAAGGAGCCATTCTCGGCGCTCACACGTCTCGGGGAGGATTAATCACATCCACTTATCCCACTTAAGCACATGATAGATGCCGGGCTAAAAACAGCCGCCCTCGATCACCTACAGAACATTTCCAGGCCTCGGGCGGATGACAGAGAGGAAGGAAATGGGATTTCATTTGAATGTTTTAATTCTCAAATGTTTTGACAGCTCATGAAACGGACGGCTTTATGCATTTCTTCTTCCCCGCGTCTGACGTCACAGTCCTAAGTCTCAGCCATGAGGATGGCGACACATCACGCCTGCCTGAACGGGAGGAGGTCTGAGACGCGAGAGCCACCGTGTTTCCATAAAGAAGGCGGGACGCTGACGAATTAATACTTTTGAACTGTAGTGCTGGAGCTGGAGAAGACTATTCAGAGCCCCTTGGACTGCAAGGACATCCAACCGGTCCCTCCTAAAGGAGATCAGTCCTGAATATTCATTGGAAGGACTGATGCTGAAGCTGAAACTCCAATACTCTGGCCACCTGATGCGAAGAATGGACTCATTGGAAAAGACCCTGATGTTGGGAAAGAGAGGTTGTTGGGAAAGATTGAAGGCAGGAGGAGAAGGGGACGAGAGAGGATGAGACGGTTGGATGGCATCACCGACTCCATGGACACGAATTTCAGCAAACTCCAGGGGATGGTGAAGAACAGGGAAGCTTGGCGTGCAGCAACCCATGGGACTGCCAAGAGCCACATGTGACTGAGCAACTTTAAGACAATAACAGTATTTTTGTGGCCCCCAGTACCAAGAAGGAGAGTGTAGATAAGAGGTCCTGGGCACCTGGAGCTCACAACCGGAAGGGGCATGGGGTCAAGGGCTGGGTACATGTGCATGGAAAAAAGAAATCAAAATAAAAAGCAAAGAGAGCAGACAGTGGGATTGAAACTGTGCTCGACAGAGCTGGGAGCTGTGTGCTGCAGAGAAAGAGGAATGTGTTATAATTACATAATTACACAGCCCTTTGCAGGGTTGGAAACGCTCTCACACATATTATGTCAGTGCCGCTCACAACAATCTTAGGAGATGCCATTATCCAGAATTAAGAAATTACAAAGATGAGGGGCAGACTAGACGGAGGGCAAGGGGGCAGGAGGGTGCACAGGATGGCCAGATCTTAGTTCCTCCAGAGACCCCAACCCTCCCCTCCATCCTCCTGAATCAGGAGGGGCATGTCCCCCAAGCTCCTGGCCTGACAAGTTCCCTGCGTCTCTGCCAGAATCCCTGAAAACTGCACTTTCTGTGTGATCCTCTGAGTTGCGGACACACGCTCTCAGCAGCCCAGCTGGCACTGGAGGCGGATACCCCACGGACACACCTCAGGACACACCATCTTTCCTTCTCATCTGCCTGGTACCCTATTTCGCAGACAGGCCCCAACACACAGCCTGGTGTTCCTGCATCAGAAACCCCAAATGACTCCTGAGACTTCCTTGTTTCACCGTCCAAGGTCAATGAGTCAAGACTTTGTGATGTGCTCTCTGGAATGGTCTTTTTTTTTTTCCCCCATACTTATCTATTTGGTCTTCCCCATGGCGCAGTGCTAAAGAATCACCTGCCAATGCAGGAGACATGGGTTCGATTCCTGGGTTAGAAAGATGCCCTTGAGAAAGAAATGGCAACCCACTCCAGTATTCTTGCCTGGAGAATCCCATGGACAGAGGAGCCTGGTGGGCTACAGTCCATGGGGTCACACAGAGTCAGACACGACCGAGTGATTAAGTGTATGCACGCCTATGTGCATGCACACACATACATTTATTTATCTGTGCCAGGTCTTACTTGTGGCACGGGGCATGTTTCATTGAGGCACATGAATTAGGCTGTAGTATATGAAATCTAATTCTCTGACCAAGTATTGAACTCAGGGCCCCTGCATTGGGAGCCTGGAATCTTAGACACTGGACCACCAGGGACATCCTGGAGTTGTCTTCAAAACAGTCTCCTTCTGTCACTCTTTATGCTTTCAATGGCCTCTGACCAGACCCTGGGTTCACTGCCTATGGATCATGCCCTCTGGTCCATGAGATGCTCTGTAGACTGTGGGCCATGGGATGCTCTGTAGGCTGTGGTCCATGGGATGCTCTGTAGACTGTGGGCCATGGGATGCTCTGTAGACTGTGCGCCATGGGATGCTCTATAGACTGTGGTCCATGGGATGCTCTGTAGGCTGTGGTCCATGGGATGCTCTATAGACTGTGGTCCATGGGATGCTCTGTAGGCTGTGGTCCATGGGATGCTCTGTGGGCTGTGACCCATGGGATGCTCTGTAGACTGTGGGCCATGGGATGCTCTGTAGACTGTGGGCCATGGGATGTTCTGTAGACTGTGGTCCATGGGATGCTCTGTAGACTGTGGTCCATGGGATGCTCTGTAGACTGTGGTCCATGGGATGCTCTGTAGACTGTGGTCCATGGGATGCTCTGTAGACTGTGGTCCATGGGATGCTCTGTAGACTGTGGTCCATGGGATGCTCTGTAGACTGTGGTCCATGGGATGCTCTGTAGACTGTGGTCCATGGGATGCTCTGTAGACTGTGGTCCATGGGATGCTCTGTAGACTGTGGTCCATGGGATGCTCTGTAGACTGTGGTCCATGGGATGCTCTGTAGACTGTGGTCCATGGGATGCTCTGTAGACTGTGGTCCATGGGATGCTCTGTAGACTGTGGTCCATGGGATGCTCTGTAGACTGTGGTCCATGGGATGCTCTGTAGACTGTGGTCCATGGGATGCTCTGTAGACTGTGGTCCATGGGATGCTCTGTAGACTGTGGTCCATGGGATGCTCTGTAGACTGTGGTCCATGGGATGCTCTGTAGACTGTGGTCCATGGGATGCTCTGTAGACTGTGGTCCATGGGATGCTCTGTAGACTGTGGTCCATGGGATGCTCTGTAGACTGTGGTCCATGGGATGCTCTGTAGACTGTGGTCCATGGGATGCTCTGTAGACTGTGGTCCATGGGATGCTCTGTAGACTGTGGTCCATGGGATGCTCTGTAGACTGTGGTCCATGGGATGCTCTGTAGGTTGTGGTCCATGGGATGCTCTGTAGACTGTGGTCCATGGGATGCTCTGTAGACTGTGATCCATGGGATGGGATGTAGACTGTGGTCCATGGAATGTTCTGTAGGCTGTGGCCCATGGGATGGTCCAGAGGCTGGAAACATCTATGTCACTGTTGGCATCAAGTTGTGGCATCCCTGGATAGGGTGCAGCCCCTAAATCTAAGCCACTCACTGCAAGTGGGCAGTGAAAAGCTTGGGCTCTCTCATGTCCAGACTGGAGCTGGAACCAGGTGTCCTGAGGAGACTCGAGAAAGGGGGAGATCAGATCATTTTCAGGGGCTCTGGGGTCCAGATGGGACCCCAAGGAGAAGGGGCAGTGACAGGAGGACCACCCCCATCTTCAGCTATTTCTGCATCACCAATGGTCTGAGCCAAACTCAAGCTCCTTGGACCCTCGATTCTTCAGTTGTGTCTGACTCTTTGGGACCCCATGGGCTGCAACACACCAGGCTTCCCTGTCCTTCATCGTCTCCTGGAGTTTGCTCAATCTCCTGTTCACTGTTGATGATGCCATCCAACCACCTCATCCTCTGTCGCCCCCTTCTCCTCCCACCTCAATCTTTCCCAGTATCATGGTCTTTTTCAATGAGTTGGCTCTTCACATGAGGTGGCGTAGGTATCGGAGCTTCAGCATCCGTCCTTCCAGTGAACATTCATGCTTGATTTCCTTTAGGATGGACTGGCTGGATCTCCTTGCAGTCCAAGAGACTCTCAAGAGTCTTCTCTCCAGCACCACAGTTTGAAAGTATCAAATCTTCGGCGCTCAGCCTCCTTTGGGGCCCAAGCTCAACGTTCAGCTCTGCTCCGAGGACCACACTGTCTGCGTCCTGCCCTCAACACAAGCGCAGATCATTACCACCATATTCTTCCTCTAGGGCTCGAGAGGATGGCTGAGGCAGCAGCAGAGTCAGGAGCAGGGGCGTTCCTGGTACGGTCACGGGACACGCCTGCTCCTCGCCTTATTAACTGTCTTCAGCGCTCTGTGCAGACGGCGTGCATGAGACGTCACCCAGCTGCAGGCAGGTATCGACGAACGGTCTCGATTCGCTTGTGGAAAGAACCATTGAACGGCTTCCCTGGTGGCTCGGTGGGAAAGAATCCACCTGCCAATGCAAGATATTCATGTTCCATCCCCGGTCTGGGAAGATCCTGCATTTTGCAGAGCCACTAAGCCGCCACAACTTCTGAGCCTGTGTCTCAGAGCCTGTGGTCAGCAGTAACAGAGGCCACCACCTTGAGAAGCCCTCAAGCACCGCAACTACAGAATTATCCCGCTCTGTGCAGCTGCAGAAACGTCCACACAGGAATGAAGACCCAGCGCGGCCAGTAAATGAAGAAAACTACTTTTAAAAACTAATTGAGCATCTCATCCTCATAAATGCATCAACCTGTCATTTTTTTTCCTCAAGGGAAAAACTGCCGTACTCCGGAAACTGGCTCTGAACTTGGGATCAAGTCCACAGTTTTTGGTAAGGCTCAGAGTAGAGGTTTCAGAGTGATGTACCAGGGAAGTTCTCTACATGCGAACTCTCAAGTTGCACTCGCGAAGATGTGAAGGTGTGTTCCATCAGCGTCAGGCGTGAGGGGCGCTGCGGCTCACCCTCCGTACACCATTTCTGATAGTTCCTCAGCTCTGCCTTCTCCCACCTCCTCTCCCTGCTCAGGAACTCTTCTTGCCTGATTCCGTCGATGCCAGCCCCTCTGTGCCAGCCGGTGCCCCGGATGACTGTCCTTCTCATGGTACTGTACCGTAAGACTGAAACTGTTTGTCTTGTGCTTGTTTTTTGTGTATTCTGTGTGTGAAAAGTACTACAAACCTAAGACAGTATAGAACCAGACAGCCGATCGGGTCAGTTGGGTACCCAGGCTAACTCTGTTGGACTCACAACGAGGACTTAGACACATGCTCCTGGAATGGAACTCGTTTGTACGTAGGGGACTGACGAAAAATGTCACGAAATGAAGTCATGCAATTCACGGGGTCGCAAAGAGTCGGACACGACTGAGCGACTGAACTGAACTGAACCAAACACTTGCAACAGCCACAGGCGTGGAAACAACCTGGATATCCATCGGCAGATGAATGGATAAAGAAGATGTGGTGCGTGTTCACAAACGGAGTATCAGTCAGCCACGGAAAAGAATGAGAGAATGCCATTTGCACCAACACAGATGGACGTACAGACAGTTACAATACGTAAGGTAAGCCGCACAGAGGAAGACAAATACCGTACGATATCACATATATGTGGGATCTTTAAAAAAAAAAAGGGTACAAAGGAACATTTTTCCAAGCCAGAAATAGAGTCGCAGACACTGAAAACAAAGTAACGGTTACTAGCGGGTAAAGGAGCGAGGGATGAATTGGGAGATGGAAGCTGACGTGTACACACTGGGATATATAAGACGGATAACTACAAAGCAGCTACTGTGTGGCACAGGGAACTCCACTCGATACTCTGTACCGATCTAGACGACCAGACAGTCTAAAAAGAGAGTGTATAAGACGGATGACTACAAAGCACCTACTGTGCGGCCCAGGGAACTCCACTCGATATTCCGTACCGATCTAGATGGCCAGACAGTCTAAAGAGAGAGTGGACACACACATATTCATAAACGGTTCACCTTGTCGTACTCCTGGAACTAACATAACTCTGTAAATCAACTTACAGCTCCAACAGCTTAATAAATACATAAAATTTTATAAAGAAAAAAAAAAAAGAAGAGAAAGGCTACACCACCAACTCACGGGACATGAGTGTGAGCAAACTCCAGGAGACAGTGAAGGACAGGGGAGCCTGGCGTGCTGCGATTCCGAGGGTCACAATGAGTCGGAGAGAGGCATAGTCACCAAACAACAAAAAAGTAGACACCCCCTAAACAAAAGGGGAAATGTGAGAACCAGACCTTTCCAAAACGGCAACGTTCCGATGCCAAGTTATCCCACGGAGACTACGGAACCACAGGATATTTCAGAAAATGCTAATTAAAACACAGCTAACCCCACTTCCTGCTCCAAGATGCAAGCGTCCAGCAGTTGACTCAAGTTGGCAAAGACTAAATAGTCTAAAGCTTAACATGCATAAAGAAGGTGCAAACCATCTGGAAACAGTGAGAGACTTAATTCTCTTGGGGTCCAAAATCCTTGCAGATGGTGGCTGCAGCCATGAAATTAAAAGACGCTTGCTCCTTGGAAGGAAAGCTATGACCAACCTAGACAGCATATTGAAAAGCAGAGACGTTACTTTGCCAACAAAGGTCCGTCTAGTCAAGGCTATGATTATTCCTAATGTATGGATGTGAGAGTTGGACTGTAAAGAAAGCAGAGTGCCAAAGAATTGATGCTTTTGAACTGTGGTGTTGGAGAAGGCTCTTGAGAGTCCCTTGGACTGCAAGGAGATCCAACCAGTCCATCTTAAAGGAAATCAGTCCTGAATAATCACTGGAAGGACCGATGCTGAAGTTGAAACTCCAATCCTTTGGCCACCTGAGGAGAAGAACTGTCTCATTCGAAAAGACCCTGATGCTGGGAAAGACTGAAGGCAGGAGGAGAAGGGGATGACAGAGGATGAGACGGTTGGATGGCATCACTGACTTTAAATGGACAAGAGTTTGAAAAAGCTCTGCCAGTTGGTGAAGAACAGGGAAGCCTGGCGTGCTGCAGTCCATGAGGTCACAGAGAGTCGGACGCGATTCAGCCAATGAAAAAGAAAATCATGTTGAATTCTCAGCACTGAGACTGTGTACTGGGAGAACGGTCTTCTAAAACCAAATGGAATTCCCAGGAAGCGTTGACATAGGAGGCCCTTCTAGCCTTATAATGCCACTGCCTTTGATGTTCCCAACAGAAGGAGAGAAATGGCCGTCTGCGGGAGACGGAACCTGCAGGGAACAGCAAAAAAAAAAAAAAAAAAACACACCACAAAGAACCCACGCATTCTTACTCCTGAGAAAGGATGTGAACCACGTCATAGGTGCGGGTGGATGACTTCACAGGGACAGGAATGAATAAGCTACTTTGACGTACCTCAACGTGGGCAGCTCTCAACATTCAATACCACGTGCAGTGTGATAAACTGTGACCTCCCCCAAGAGACACACCTAAGTGTGTGAATGCCTGCATGCTGAGTCGATTGATCTGTGTCTGCTTCTTTGCGAGCCCATGCACTATAGCCTGCCAGACTCCTCTGTCCATGGGATTCTCCAGACAAGAATACTGGAGTGGGCTGCCATGCCCTCCTCCAGGGGATCTTCCAGATTCAGCGATGAACCCTTGTCTCCTGCACTGCAGGTAGAGACAGCTGGGGAAGCCCCCAGATACCAGGCATAGGTGATGAATTCAGTCTCCAGCCCCCCTCTCCCTGGAGGTCAGAGAGTGATGACTGAGAAGTCCCACCCTTTACCGGCCGGTTGGTTGCCTTGGCAACCCGCCCCCACCCCAGGGCAAGTTCCAAAGGTCACACATTTACATAACAAGGGGAGTCTTTCAGGATCTCAACACTTGGGAAATTCCAAGACAGATACCAGGCATAGGTGATGAATTCAGTCTCCAGCCCCCCTCTCCCTGGAGGTCAGAGAGTGATGACTGAGAAGTCCCACCCTTTACCGGCCGGTTGGTTGCCTTGGCAACCCGCCCCCACCCCAGGGCAAGTTCCAAAGGTCACACATTTACATAACAAGGGGAGTCTTTCAGGATCTCAACACTTGGGAAATTCCAAGGGTTTTAGGAGGGCTGAGCCAGAAAAGGGGACAAAAACACAACAACAAATATATACATCTATCTTAGACCACAATATCGCAAGCATTAAGAAAGAGGTGGGCAAGATCAAAGATGGCTTACTTTCAGACAGAGAACAGCAGCATCTGAAATCTCAAGGCTCCCTAAAGTAAGTTAAAAATTTCCCCTCCCATTAGATTTGTTCAGATGGGATGATTATAGTAAAGTCATATGCATATTAGTATATTACTATTGGAGACGGAAATGGCAACCCACGCCAGTGTTCTTGCCTGGAGAATCCCAGGGACGGGGGAGCCTGGTGGGCTGCGGTCTGTTTATGGGATTGCACAGTCGGACACAACTGAAGTGAGTTAGCAGCAGCGTATTACTACAATCATATAAGCGTACAGTCATATATACTTATAAGTAAGTATACTGATACTAATCATGATAATGTGATCACTCATCTAGAGCCAGACATCCTGAAATGCGAAGTCAAGGGGGCCTTAGAAAGCATCAGTACAAACAAAGCTAGTGGAGGTGATGGAATTCCAGTGGAGCTGTTTCAAATCCTGAAAGATGATGCTGTGAAAGTGCTGCACTCAATATGCCAGCCAATTTGGAAAACTCAGCAGTGGCCACAGGACTGGAAAAGGTCAGTTTTCATTCGAATTCCGAAGAAAGGCAATGCCAAAGAATGCTCAAACTACCACACAATTGCACTCATCTCACATGCTAGTAAAATAATGCTCAAAGTTCTCCAAGCCAGGCTTCAACAATACGTGAACCGTGAATTTCCTGATGTTCAAGCTGGTTTTAGAAAACAGAGAGGAACCAGAGATCAAATTGCCAACATCCGCTGAATCATGGAAAAAGCAAGAGAGTTCCAGAAAAACATCTATTTCTGCTTTATTGACATTGCAAAGCTTTTGACTGTGTGGATCTCAATAAACTGTGGAAAATTCTGAAAGAGATGGGAATACCAGACCACCTGACCCGCTTCTTGAGAAATCTGCGTGCAGGTCAGGAAGCAACAGTTAGAACTGGACATGGAACAACAGACTGGTTCCAAATAGGAAAAGGAGTACATCAAGGCTGTATATTGTCACCCTGCTTATTTAACTTATATGCAGAGTACATCATGAGAAACGCTGGGCTGGAAGAAGCACAAGCTGGAATCGAGATTGCCGGGAGAAATATCAATACACTCAGATATGCAGATGACACCACCCTTATGGCAGAAAGTGAAGAGGAGCTAAAGGGCCTCTTGATGAAAGTGAAAGAGGAAAGTGAAAAAGTTGGCTTAAAGCTCAACTTTCAGAAAACGAAGATCATGGCATCCGGTCGCATCACTTCAGGGGAAATAGATGGGGAAATGGTGGAAACAGTGTCAGACTTTATTTTTTTGGGCTCCAAAATCACTGCAGATGGTGACTGCAGCCATGAAAGTAAAAGACGCTTACTCCTTGGAAGAAAAGTTATGACCAACCTAGATAGCATATTCAAAAGCAGAGACATTACTTTGCCGACTAAGGTCCGTCTAGTCAAGGCTATGGTTTTTCCTGTGGTCATGTATGGATGTGAGAGTTGGACTGTGAAGAAGGCTGAGTGCTGAAGATTTGACGCTTTTGAACTGTGGTGTTGGAGAAGGCTCTTGAGAGTCCCTTGGACTGCAAGGAGATCCAACCAGTCCATCCTAAAAGAGATCAGTCCTGAATATTCACTGGAAGGACTGATGCTGAAGCTGAAACTCCACTCCTTTGGCCACCTGATGGGAAGAACAGACTCAGTAGAAAAGACCCTGATGCTGGGAAAGATTGAGGGCAGGAAGAGAAGGGGACCACAGAGGATGAGATGGTTGGATGGCATCAGCGACTGGATGGACATGGATTTGAGCAAACTCTGGGAGTTGTTGGTGGACAGGGAGGCCTGTGGTGCAGTCTGTGGAGTCACAAAGAGTCAGACACGACTGAGCGAGTGAACAACAATGAGATACCACTTGAAAAAACGTAACCAGCAACTAAACATAGAGAAATACGAGCGAATGATTAAGCAGAAGGAGATCGCTTCATCCTACAATGGGGTTTTCCCCCTATTTGTAAAAATCATCTAAAAGGTGGTTGAGAAATATAATGTGGTCAGTCAAGAAGCGCTGAACTCAAAAAAAGAAACGCACAAGGTGAGAACTGGCAGTTAAGCTTTCTTTCGGGCAAAATGAGGACTGCAGACCAGCAGACAGCCCTTCACATAGCTCTCAGAGACTGCTCCAAAGAGCCAAGAGGGGGCAGGTCGGTGTACACATGACTTTGTTGAAGTGCGTGCAATGGAACACGTATTATTTTATGAAAGGTTTCTGCTCATCAAGGGGAGAGGCAGGATCTTCCGTGCTTTTGAGATACGAGGAGACGAAATAATCAGGCTCCTGAAGTGGGCTCCCGAGAATCCCCAGCCCCCTGCAGACCTGTGCTGCCGGGCTTTCCCGGAGCGCGGATGTCTCCTGCCTGCGGCCCACGCTGAGCCCCTTTCAGGGACTATGGAAGCTCTGCAGCCGTAGCAGCGCTTGGCTGAATCTTTGCAGAGGTGGGCAGAAGACGCCCACGCAATTGCCAGTGTGTTGCTGATAAAGGGTAAAGACAGAGAGACGGGGGTTTCCCTGGTGGCTCAGTGGTCAAGAATCCGCCTGCAGTGCCAGAGACCCAGGTTCCATCCCTGAGTCGGGAAGATCCCCTGGAGAAGGACATGGCAGCCCACTCCGGTATTGTTATGGACAGAGGAGCCTGGCGGGCTACAGTCCACGGGGTCACAAAGAGCCAGACACACTGAGCAACATAGTAAACTTCACGTCTCATTCACGAGAAGGAATGAGCTTTTAAATGGAACCAGAGAGGGGACCCGGGTGATACAGGAGAGGTGGGTTTTGCTGTCCCGGTGACGGACACGTGATTCAAGCTGCCGCTGGCTGCTTGCTGGGGACCGTCGCCTCTGCTTGTTCACATCTGCCAGAATCTGGGTTCCGTGGGCGGTCCCGGAATTCTGGACCGAGGGGAACCCGGAGGCGGACAACTCGTGACGGTCACAGTCATGGACAGCGTCCACCCCGCCCCTCCAGAGTCCTGGCCATCGCGGTTGCTAATCTCCGAGATCCCACAGAGAGGACGAAATGAATTCTGCGCACCTGCCAAGACTGTGGAGGCGGGTGATTTGCCCGACTCCCCTCGGGGAGTCAGCACCTCCCACGGAAAAGATCACAGCTGGAGGAGGGAGGTAACTCCAGCAAGAAGCCGGATGACTGCAGCAAAGGCACAATGTGACTGGAGGCAGCAACGAACATGGAGACTGACACGGACTGCAGATGGGCTCCGGACACCGTTCTACACGTACACCAGCAGGCGTGTGCTCTGGGAGGTCGGGGTCCACGTTCTCCATGTCCGTGTCCTTTAGCAAGGGGCTGCCCTCGTAGCTCAGACTATAAAGAATCCACCTGCAATGCAGGAGACCTGGGTTCCATCCCTGGGTGGGGAAGATCCTCTGGACGAGAGCACGGCGGCCCACCCCAGTGTTCCTGCCTAGAGAATCCCACGGACAGAGGAGCCTGGCGGGCTACAGTCCATGGGGTCACAGAGAGTCAGACACGACTGAGCGTCTTAACACACAGGGCACATCCTCTAGCTAAACAAACTCCTTCTCGAGAATTTATCCTAAAGAGAAAAATCACACGGACGATCCCAACAGACCTCTCTCCAAAGAAAGACATACAGACGGCCCTCGGGTACGTGAAAAGATGCTCAACGTCGCTGGTTATTAAACGCAAATCAAAACGCCAATGAGGGGCCACCTCACACTGGCCGGACGGAAATGAAGGGAAAGTCGCTCAGCTGTGTCCGATTCTTCGCAGCCCCATGAGTACACGGTCCACGGGATTCTCCAGGCCAGAATACTGGAATAGGTAGCCTGTCCCTTCTCCAGGGGATCTTCCTGACCCAGGGATCTAACCCAGGTCTCCTGCATTGCAGGAGGGTTCTTTACCAGCTGATTCTTTATCAGAACAGTATGGAGGTTCCTTAAAGAAAAAACCACTAACAATAGATCCACCATCTGAGCTGCAATATTACTGCTAGGAACACATCTGAAGAAAGCCAGGCTTCGGAAAGGTAGCTGCAACTCACCCTTCACCGCAGTTTTGGTGGGAAATGTATACTTGCACAGACATTACGGAAAACAGTGTGGAGCGTTCTTAAAAAAACTAGAAACCGAGCTATCAGACGATCCTGTGAGCACGCTGTTGGGCCATACACCTGGAGAAAATGATAATTAGGAAACACACGCACACCGCAGGGTTCGTCACGGCACTATTTACAATCACTGAGACACAGACGCGACCTCAGCGTCCATCAACGGATGAACGGAGAAAAAAGACGTGGAGCGTGGAATCAAGACCCCAGCGGCATCGAGGAGGTTAAAGGAGATCTGCCCGCAGAGCGCTGCAACACCCGGAGCATCGCAGCCTTTACCTTGAAAACCCACCAGCCCAGGAGCTTCTTGACGAGCCGGGTGCCCCAGAAGACGTGTCTGTAGAGGTCGGTGTCCACCACGCCGGGGTCGGCCACGCTGGCGGTCACGGGGACACCCCGGGCGGTCAGCAGCGCCTGCAGGTGGTAGGTGAACAGCACCAGGGCCAGCTTGCTCTGGGCGTAGGCTGCGTGCGCTGAGTAGTTGGTGCTGCAGGAGCAAAGAGGAGAGGCTGTGAGACGCGGGCGTCTGGATGTCGACGCTGCCCTCGCCCAGCCGTGGACGACAGCGCCAGCCACGGGTTGAGGGCACCTGGAGACGTGCCCGAGGCCCGAGGTCAAGCGGGCTGTGCTGAGTCGCTCAGTCGTGTCCGACTCTTTGCAGCCCCGTGGGCTGCACCCCACCAGGCTCCTCCGTGCGTGGGATTCTCCAGGCAAGAAGACTGGGGTGGGTTGCCACGCCCTCCTCCAGGGCATCGAACCTGGGTCTCCTGCATTGCAGGCGGATTCTTTACCGACTGAGTTGCCAGGGGCGCCCACGTGTGTGACCTGCGCTGTGGAGCTCTCCTAGGATGCTACAGGGTGGACACTAGGGTGGATATTTCACCTAATAAAGGGTCAGGGACCTGGCTGGTTTCCATCCAGAGGCTCGTGGAAACAGCTGCTATGGGGTTTGGTCAGTTCCAGAGATCATTACCCGGTGACTCTGGAGCAGGGCTCCACACCTGTGACCTTGCTATGGGGTCCACAGCACTTTTTATTTTCTCCTTGGAATGCTCAACGCTTGGGAAAGATGCTATGACAGACGTCCTCCTCTAGCGCACAACGGGAGAAGGCCATGGCACCCCACTCCAGTGTTCTTGCCTGGAAAATCCCATGGACGGAGGAGCCTGCTGGGCTGCACTCCATGGGGTTGCAGAGAGTCGGACACGACTGAGCGACTTCACTTTCTCTTTTCACTTTCATGCACTGGAGAAGGAAATGGCAGCCCACTCCAGTGTTCTTGCCTGGAGAATCCCAGGGATGGCGGAGCCTGGTGGGCTGCTGTCTGTGGGGTCGCACAGAGTTGGACACGACTGAAGCAACTCAGCAGCAGCAGCAACAGTGGACAATGACCACCTCCACCCATTCCTTTTTTCGCTTCCCACCAGCAGGGACTATTTTATGAGGTTGGACGTGGGCACCCCTTCATGAAACCACAGGGCTGTTTTCTGGCGGCCCAGTGGTGAAGAGTTCTTCACCTTCCAATGCAACAGGTGTGGGTTTGATCCCTGGTCAGGGAGCTAAAATCCCACACGCCTTCTGGCGAAAATACCGAAGCATCAAACAGAAGCAATATGGCATTAATAAGAAATTCAATAAAGACTTTAAAAACAGTTCCCATCAAAAAGAAATTCTTTAGATAAAAAAATAATAACATAATGGTTGGTCACTTAGACCTAACCTTTCCCAGAAAGTAGCATTCCTAGAATGTAGAAAAGAATTCACTGCGGAGAAAATATCACTCCAAGCAAACTAGCTGTGGTGTCTTCAGTTCAGTTCAGTTCAGTCGCTCAGTCATGTCCGACTCTTCGAAGCCCCATGAATCGCAGCATGCCAGGCCTCCCTGTCCATCACCAACTCCCGGAGTTCACTCAGACTCACGTCCATTTGAGTCGGTGAGGCCATCCAGCCATCTCATCCTCGGTGGTCCCCTTCTCCTCCTGCCCCCAATCCCTCCCAGCGTCACAGTCTTCTAGCTGGTAATTTTATGCATAGCCACACAGCCTGCGTAAACTGAAGAGCTCGTTAATCTCTCCAGTGGGGACCCTCCCGGCTGTCCAGTGGCTAAGAATCCACCTGCCAATACAGGGGCCGGGTGTTTGATCCCTGGTCAGGGAGACGAGATCCAACATGCGTCAGGGCCAAAAAACCAACACACAAGAGACAGTGGTGTAAGGCAATTACATTCCAGTAAAATGTAAAAAGAATGAATAACAAGGACCAGTGCTGAGGCTTTCATCCATTTTTTTTTGTCATCAACAATAAATCTACAAATAAAAAACCCAAGTGATTGGTGTTTCAAAAGAAAAGCTAGCACTTGAAATGGTGAAGGGAAGTGAGTGAAGTCGCTCAGTCGTGTCCGACTCTGCGACTCCATGGACTGAAGCCCACCAGGCTCCCCCCCGCCATGGGATTCTCCAGGCAAGAGTGCTGGAGTGGGCTGCCAAGGTACATGAAATTCAACTATCCACAAAAAAAGACCAGAAGCAAGATTGTAACACATTCAATATCGACTTCAAAAATGGCCCACAAGGCAAAAGAAAAACAAGTGTGAAAAATAAAGAAAACCCAGGAAGGCTTCCTGGCAAAAGACTTCACGTCTGATTCATCGAGGATCAGTCATTTTCTTCCTGTCCGAGGTTCTTTCTCTGTAATTTTGTGGATATGAATGGAGCCCCGCTTGTGTTTCTTCTCCTGGTTCAACGTGCCCCAGAGTCTACGTTATTTTATGTTTTCAAGTCCAGCGGTGACTCTAACATTCGGACAAAATCCATCCACGGAATTCACCCTTGTGGGAACTTAATGCAGTCAGGGATTAAAAAGAAAGAAATCCATCCTGACATGAGAAGCAAAAAAAAAAAGAGCACTCGCTGGAATTCAATGCCTCTTATGCACAAAGGCTGTTACTAAACAGGAATTGAAAATTGCATTAAATGAGCTAAATGGACTCAATGATTCAGAAAAGCAAAATCAGGAAACATGACCCAGGAAAAACACAGAAGAGGGGGAGGAAAATGACAGAAGGGAAATATTTAAATGCAGAAAGCAGGACAAGCAATGATTAGACTGAGCAAGGAAGCCACCTAAGCGTCATGGCCCTAGTGAGGCTTTCTGGAAAAATAAAAAATAAAAAAACCACCTCAAGCTGTTTTGTAAATTGCACACGTGGGCTCTCGGCTGTCAAAATGTGACAAGCACGTCAACACCCTCAGGGACTCCGTCCCGCCTCCTGCCGTTTCCCTGGGCAGCAACTTTCTTCCTCCTCAGCAGGCCCCCATGGCATCGCTGCCGGCCGGCAGCCAGCCACTTGTCACAGAGGCCACGTGCAAACTCTGAGGTTCTGTCAGGCGGCCCCTGCAATTTAAGCTGGAGAATAAACCCCAAGTCCTTCGCCTCAGGGATGAGTAAGGGCCGGTCGGCCAAGGGTGACGCAGGACGAGCTTCCGCAGAGCCTTTGCCAGAAGAACTCCAAGCACATCTTTTGTTGGAGGGAGGCAGGGAGATGATAACACAGCAGAGTTCCAAGCACAGATTCCCTCCCCGGATCCGTGACAACCCCCCAATTATAGTCAAGATGCCTGCTTCTGGCAAGCTGTTCCTCTCTCTTCCCAGCAGGGGAGGAGAAAGCTCCAGGAATGAGGGGGTTATTAAATACGGGGAGGTAAAGGCTCAACTTTCCTGTTGGCATTGGATCGTTTCAGCAACACACACATCCGTCTGCTGCTGAACCAACAGGGCTGTTTGGGAGGGAAGACCAGGCATGAGGTTAAGAAAGAAGGCACTGGAAATGTGCAGGTTCCTTAAAGGAAAACTGACGCATGACAGAATTCTGGCTTACCTCTGTGGAGACGAGCATGGAGGTTCTTTAAAAAATGAAAAATAAAACTAAGCTATGACTAGCAACCCCACTGCTGAGCATATATCCTGAGAAAAAAGCACACTTCAAAAGGCTCGTGCATACCAATGTCCACTGCAGCAATGTTGACAGTAACCAGGACCTGGAAGCAACCTAGATTCCATCAACAGATACGAATGGATAAAGAGAATGTGGAGACATGTACAAGGTATGCTGCTGCTGCTGCTGCTGCTAAGTCGCTTCAGTCGTGTCCGACCCTGTGCAACCCCAGAGATGGCAGCCCACCAGGCTCCTCCGTTCCTGGGAGTCTCCAGGCAAGAACACTGGAGTGGGCTGCCATTTCCTTCTCCAATGCATGAAAGTGAAAAGTCAAAGTGAAGTCACTCAGTCGTGTCTGACTCTTCGCGACCACATGGACGGCAGCCTACCAGGCTCCTCCGTCCATAGGGTTTTCCAGGCAACAGTACTGGAGTGGGGGGCCATTGCCTTCTCCAAGGAATATTACCAAGCCATAAAGAAGGGAAGAAATTGGGTCATTTGTCATAATGTGGATGGACCCAGAGAATCATCTGTCATACAAATGATTGCAGTGAGTCAGAAAGGGAAAGACAATTACTGTATATTAATGCATATATAGGGAATTTGGACGGAACAGGCTATGGCATCCCATCCAGTACTCTTGCCTGGAAAATCCCGTGGACGGAGGAGCCTGGTGGCCTCCAGTCTGTGGGGTCACAAACAGTCAGACACGACTGAGTGACTTCTCTTTCGCTTTTCCCTGTCATGCACTGGAGAAGGAAACGGCAACCCACTCCAGTGTTCTTGCCTGGAGAATCCCAGGGATGGGGGAGCCTGGTGGGCTGCTGTCTCTGGGGTCGCACAGAGTCAGACATGACTGAAGCGAGTTAGCAGCAGCAGCAGCAGGGAATTTGGAAAACTGGTTCTGAGGAACCTATTTGCAGGGCAGGAATACCGACGCTGATGTAGAGACAGATGTGCGGACTTGGGGATCTGGTGGGGGGAGCCGAGGGTGGGAGGAACTGGGACAGGGGCACGTCCATCTATACTGTGCCGTGCGCAGCAGAGCTAGCTCGTGGGAAGCTGCTGAACAGCACAGGAAGCTCAGCTGTGTGCTCTGCGATGACCTAACGGGGTGGGGTGGGGGACGCAAAGGAACCTCAGGAGGGAAGGGATCACACGTATGCATACAGCTGGCTCACTTCATTGCAGAGCAGAAACTAACACATTATAAGCCAATCACACTCCAGTGAAAAACTAAATATGCTAAAACTTTGTGAAAAGAAGAACTATGGTTCTCTACAATAGCACAGAGAAGAGACAATGGAGAAAGCCGACACTTTTCTCTAAAGGAGGAAAAACAAGAGTACAAGCAATTTCAGGAGTGGTTCCCTGGTGGTTTGAAAGATGAAGAAACATCCACGGTGGAAATGGAAAAGAATCAGAGCTGATACACCAGAGAACAGGATTCCCATCAGAGTTTCTAAGTAAAGCCCCGAGAGACAGCACACACGCTTGGTCCTGAAACCAATGAAGAATGATTGCAGCGTTGGTTAACAGCCAGAAGGCAGCCAACAGGGAAAGTCGACCTACAAACTAAAGCGCAGGCAGAAGCTATTCATTAAATGTCTACACGGCTTGCTTCGAAACATGAGCCTTTTCGTAAGTGCCCTTTGTAACACACGGCCTCAAAAAGTAGAACTGAAACCATGAATATACCTTTGTTTTCAATAAACAGTAACTTATCAATATAACTGCCTCATAAATAATTTGAAGGTCAATCTAAAACAGAGGTGGAGATATTACTGCGGTAGCCTTTTTGTTGGAAAGGAAAAAAAAAAAGTTTCTTCCATACTTTTATGTTCGGTGACGAGGGCATGCAAATTAAACCAACAACTGTCAGATTAACAAAAGAAACACATGAATTTCACTTCTAATTTCACAGGTGTGGGGGACTGCAAAGACTTGGGAAGTTCTCGTTTCTCAGAAGTTTCTGTTTTTAGTTAGATAAGGGAAGTTCCAGAAAGGCATTTTTCTGCATCCATCGCTTCGCAATGGCCTTCAGCTCAAAATAATCTGTATATCAAAGTGGCACATTTTGAGTTGGCATGTTCGGATCCCTGTCATTTTCTCTGTCTTAAAGGCGAGAGAAGGAAAGGTGAAGGACGGTATTTTAAACACTATATATGCAAATCTGTGCACTGGATCAGAGACTCGATAATTCGCTAAAGGATTGGTTGTTGATGAACAACCCAGGAAAGCATTACTTAGAGATGGGAAATCTTATCTTAAATTGCAGCAGTGTGGGTTTTTTCGGTTGAGAAGAAGACACTGGACCTTGACTCCTGCATTTGATGCAAGCACCAAGTGGTGTTTACAAGGCTGGGTGTGACATTTGGCCTGGGTCTGGCAGTGAACTCAGAGCCAATCTAAGCCCACCGCAGTAAGGATACTGGGATACCCGAGACCAGGTGCTAAGTGTACACAGCGAGGAAGGGCAGCATTGCTAGCAAGACGCCAGGAATGCAGTAGATCTTACATTTGGACTAAAAAAAAAAAGTTTTTCAAGTTCTCATCAGAGAAAAAATAGGTACTATCTAAAGGGCTTTCCCCGCGGCTCAGGGTAAAGAATCTGCCTGCGATGCAGGGGGCCTGGGTTCCATCCCTGGGTCCGGAAGCTCCCCCGGAGGAGCAAATGGCAACCCACTCCAGTGTTCTTGCCTGGAGAATCCCATGGACAGAGGAGCCTGGCGGGCTACAGTCCCTGGGGGTCACAGAGAGTTGGACACGACTGAGCTGGTGTTCCAGTCCTTAAGGCTTTACCTTCCAGCGTAAGGGATGTGAGTTTGATCACTGGTCAGGGAACTAATATCCCTGCAGGTTGCAGGGTGTGTCCAGAAAGTAAAACCATTAAATAAGGAACAAGGCTATGTTTTACAGCGTGAGGAATATAGCCAATATTAGCCAATAAATACAACACAATCTTTAAATTCATATACAGGGAGGCCTGGCGTGCTGCAATTCATGGGGTCGCAGAGAGTCGGACACGACTGAGAGACTGAACTGAACTGAACTGAACTGATACTCACAAGGAAATGGCAACCCACTCCAGTGTTCTTGCCTGGAGAATCCCACGGGTGGAGGAGCCTGGTGGGCTACGGTCCATGAGGTCGCAAAGAGGCCTGGGCAACTAATACATGTGCAAATAATGATACGAATATGATAATATATGTGACTCCACGATACAGTTAGCACCCGGGAAGCCAAATGAATTATTTCTTAAACTGAGCGACGGTTTACACAGACAAAACCACGTGTCCCGTGGAGTTGGGCCAGGACAAACCTGCAGCTGTCTGAAAGGGGCCATCACGTGAAATAAGTTTAACTGTTCAAGTGTAAAAGTTATATATGTAAAACATTTAACAATTGCATGTTTAATGTATTATATAATATATGTAATATACAGTATTACATTTACATGTTATTACATAAATATAGTAAATATAAATATGTTAAGATTAGATATGTATTAGCTACATACTTATGTAAATATTATTGTATATACAAATTAATATATGTAATATATAACAATATAATACTGGTTGGCTTGCCATTTCCCTTCTCCAGAGGATCTTCCCAACCCAGGGATCGAACCCAGTGTCTCACATCGTAGGCAGATTCTTTACTATCTGAACCACCAGGGAAGCTCCATATATTTAATGTGTAACATATATGATTATATATAATTACATATAATATGTGTATGTAGAAGCCGTTCCCTGCTCCAGAGGATCTTCCCAGACCCAGGAACCGAACCGGGGTCTCCCGCGTTGCAGGCAGATTCTGTACCAGCCGAGCCACCAGGGAACCCCAAGAATACTGGAGTGGGTCGCCTAGCCCTTCTCCAGGGGATCTTCCTGACCCAGGAACCGAACCGGGGTCTCCTGCATTGCAGGCAGATTCTGTACCAGCCGAGCCACCAGGGAACCCCAAGAATACTGGAGTGGGTAGCCTAGCCCTTCTCCAGGGGATCTTCCTGACCCAGGAACCGAACTGGAGTCTCCTGCGTTGCAGGCAGATTCTTTCCCAACTGAGCCGTCAGGGAAGCCCTGATAAACTGCCACGGAAAAGGACAGAAGAGAAGAGAATGGATATATGTGTAGAGAGAAGTCCCTTCGCTCCAAGGTGGAGATGACCGCACTGCACGCCAGCTACGCCTCATAGACTGAATTTTACCTGTGCTTCACGGTTTTCCCACGTGGTGAAGAACAGAATAGGACTTGCCTCAAAGCGTAAATAGAAATAGACTGATATGCAGACAGTGGTTACACATGTGACCCAAGACAGCAGACGGCTCCTAACGTGGGCAGCCCTCACTTCGCCGCGCGGCAGCGGCGCTGCGCTCCTGCCCACGAGGAAGGTCTGGGTGAGCCCCGTGTGCGCTGAGCTCCTGGCGCCGTGCTTAAACTCAGCGGCGGCTCACCTCACGTCTCTGGGTCACGTGTCTGCGATTCTCGCCACATCCTCTTTGTAAATTTTAAACTTGACAGAATTTTCATTTCAGAGTGCCATAACCCTGAAGAGACGTGAAGGGCCAGCTGAAAACGGTGCTCTGAAGTTCTGACAGGACACTTTCGGCTGTAAGCTGCTAGATTATGAGCAAGGTGTACACAAGATGGAACCAAGTAATATAAAAGGTCTGGACAGCCAGGAGATTTGCATTATTATTTCTTCAGCGACATATTTCCAGCCGAGTCTAAATGAAAGGCCTGCTTTCTCACACCGTTTTAAATCTGTGCATGATGATCATATTTGTTACGTTGAGCTCTGATGAGTGACCTTTGAGGTGACTACTGCAAAAAGGTTGTGATTTCCATGCAGAGTGAAGTCAGAAAGAGAAAAAGAAATATCATTTATTAATATTTAGGCGACACGTAGAGAAACGGTAGGTTTTCAGTTGCTAAGTCGTGTTCGACTTTCTGCAACCTCATGGACGGCAGCCCGCCAGGCTCCCCCATCCATGGGATTCTCCGGGCAGGAATACCCGAGCGGGTTGCCACTTCCTTCTCCGGGGAGAGAAATGGTAGAGACGCTCTTATTTGCGAAAGAGAAATAGACACACAGGTGTAGAGAACAAACATATGGACGCCAAAGGGGGATGTCGGGGCGGGATGAACTGAGAGAGAGCGATCGATACATATGCAGGATTCATACTATGCATAAAACAGACAACTCGAAAGTACTGACCGAACAAGAACTCTTACAAACAAGATTACAAGTCGATGAGATGAGATGGTCAGATGGCATCACGGACTCGATGGACATGAGTCTGAGCAAGCTCCGGGAGTTGGTGATGGACAGAGAGGCCTGGCGTGCTGCGGTCCATGGGGTCACACAGAGTCGGACACGACTGAGCGACTGAACTGAACTGAACACTCAAGGCTCAGAGGATGGTTAGCATTCTTCAGCAATGAAGGATTTTTTTTAATGAAGGTCTGTACCCTGTTATTTTAGACACGATGCTATTATTGCACATCTAAGAAATTACAGGCTAGAGGAAGCATCACTTTCAGATGCAGCTGAAAGAAAACCCAATTTGTGCAGCTCGCTTTCATGAGATATGTCCTTTATCACTGAGGTCTGGAACCAAAACCCACAGTCCCTCCCAGGCCTGCCTGCCAGGTTGCTGCAGGTTTTTTTTTTTTTGCCACGAGAGAGGCTGAGCTGCAGACCAGGAGGTGGGAAGTGACGTCACCTGGGACAGACGCCCTGTGCAGAGCGTCGTGGTGACAGGTCGCTTTGCCTCCCCGACTCACCTGCTCTGGAGGTCGTCCAGGTTCAGCTCCCCCACGTAGTGCGTGGCCGAGGACACGGTCACCACCCGGGCGCTGCGGCCAGGGGCGCCCGACTCCCGCAGCGTGTCCAGGAGGAGGTTGGTGAGCAGGAAGTGCCCCAGATAGTTCACGCCGAAGTGCTCCTCAAAGCCGTCCTCCGTGGTCCTCTGGGGCACCATCATCACGCCAGCTGGGGACAAAGTGGGCGCTCGGGAGAGTCAGAAACGAGTAGGGGGGTGGGGTGAGAAGGATGAGATTCTACGCCACCCCCTAGATGACAAGAAGCCCCCAAACTCCAGGACAGTGACGCTGGTCCTAAGTCCCAGCACCCGCTCCCGCCTCAGTGTCCACCTCTGTCCACGGCAAATAGATGATGGGGGAGTGGAAACGGTGCCAGACTTTATTTCTCTGGGCTCCAAAATGACTGCAGATGGCGACTGCAGCCACGAAACTAAAAGATGCTTGCTCCTTGGAAGGAAAGTTCTGGCCAACCTAGAGAGCGTTTTGAAAAGCAGAGGCGTTGCTTTGCAGACAAAGGTCCATCTAGTCAAGGCTATGGTTTTTCCAGTAGTCACGTATGGATGTGAGAGCTGGACCGTAAAGAAAGCTGAGTGCCAAAGAATTGATGCTTTGGAACTCTAGTGTTGGAGAAGACTCTTCGGAGTCCCTTGGACTGCAAGGAGATCCAATCAGTCCATCCTAAAGGAAATCAGTCCTGAATATTCATTGGAAAGGCTGAAGCTGAAGCTCCAATACTGTGGTCACGTGATGCAAAGAGCTGACTCATTGGAAAAGACCCTGGTGCTGGGAAAGACTGAAGGCAGGAGGAGAAGGGGACGACAGAGGGTGAGATGGTTGGATGGCATCACGGACTCGATGGACATGAGTTTGAGCAAGCTCCGGGAGATGGTGATGAACAGGGAGGCCTGGTGTGCTGCAGTGCATGGGGTCACAGGGTCAGATACAACACAGCCCCCTGAAGAACAGCAATCAAGTGCAGAATCAATGCAATTGCACCTGAATCTTCCCGAGACCACCCCCACCCCCCCTCCACCTTCAGTCTGTGGAAAACTGGCTTCTGTGAAATTTGTCCCTGGTGCCAAATAGGTTGGGGACTACTGATACAGCACCTAAAATCTGATAAACAAAACACTGGGTTTGCAAAGAGATTGTTTAGCTTTCCTGTAAGACCTTCCACAAAATCTCAAAGGAATGTTTTAGCCAACCCAATACATTGGGGGTTTGGGGCTGACATACAGACACAGCTACATTTAAAATAAAATGTGCTTTAAACTCTGCTAGGTTGCTCAGTCATCTCTATTTCGCTGCAGCCCACCAGGCTCCTCTGCCCATGAGATTTCTGCAGGCAAGAGTACGCGAGTGCCATTCCCTTTTTCCAGGGGAATCTTTCCAAGCAAGGGATTGGACCTGCGTCTCCAGCACTGGCAGGCAGAGTCTCTACCACCTGGAGGTGAGGAGTGAAACTGAACGTCGATCGGTCGTCTCTGACTTTACGACCCCACGGACTATACCGTCTGTGGGATTCTCCAGGCCAGAACACTGGAGTGGGTAGCCCTTCCCATCTCCAGGGGACCTTCCCAACCCAGGGATCGAACCCAGGTCTCCTGCATTGCAGGTGGATTCTGTACCAGCTGAGCTACAAGGGAAGCCGTGAGAAGCCCCTTAAAATAAAATGCCTTTAAATATTAAAAAAAAAAAAAGTCAAGGGGCTTGGCAAAGTTCACACAAGTAAAGTACAGACCTAGAACCAACGTCCACTATTTTAAGGCTACATCCACTGATTGTCTTTCTTCCCAAGACCTCTACGTAAACAAAACAGGTTTCCTCAACTAGAGACGTTTTCTGCTCAATGATCAGGTGCCTAAAGGTATGTGGTTCTGAAATGAAAAACTTTGCTACAGTTTTCACATATCAACTGAGTTTGCTGTAAGTATATGAGGTTAAGCTCAAAGATGTTTTAAAATGTTGTCCTGTATTAAACAGTAGTCAATAAAAAGTAACATAGATACAACGGAATATCTAATGAATGTGTGTTCAGTCACGTCCAACTCTGCAACCCCATGGACTGCAGCCCACCAGGCTCCTCTGTCCATGCGATTCTCCAGGCAAGAACAGTGGAGTGGGTTGCCAAGCCCTCCTCCAGGGGCTTTTCCAGACCGAGGGATCGAACCTGCATCAAAGGTAGATTCATAACCCAGCGAGCCACCTGGGAAGCCCGCCATGGAATATTACTCAGCCATGAAAAGGAATGAAATTGTTTCTGATGCAGTGATGTGGACGGACCTACAAAGCAAAGTAAGTCACGAAAACAAGTCTTCACGCAAATATGTGGAATCTAGAAAAACGGTTCAGAGGAACCTAATTTCAGGGCAGTGATAGAGACACAGACGCAGAGAACAGTTTGGGGGACGCTGGGGGACGGAGAAGGCAGGACGAATAGAAGAGAAAAGGACCAACATAATGGGCTGATATATACACGACCGTGTGGGAGGCAGACAGCTAGAGGGAAGCTCTGTATAGCCCAGGGAGCTCGGCTCAGGGCTCTGTGATGACCTAGACGGGTGGATGGGGGCTGGGGGGCAGGCTCAAGAGGGAGGGGATATATGTATACTTCTAGCTCATCTGGGTTTCCGTGCTGGCTCAGCTGGTAAAGAATCTGCCTGCGATGCAGGAGGCCAGAGTTCAATCCCTGGGTCAGGAAGATGCCTTTGGAGAAAGGCATGGCAACCCACTCCAGTATTCTTGGGCTTCCCTGATGTCTCAGACGGTAACGAATCTGCCTGCAATGCAGGAGACCTGGGTTCCATCCCTGGTTTGGAAAGATCCCCTGGAGAAGGGGATGGCCACCCACCCCAGTATCCTTGCCTGGAGAATCCCATGGACAGAGGAGCCTGGCAGGCTGCGGTCCACGGGGTCGTAAAGAGGCGGACACGACTGAGCGACTGAACTCAGCCCACGGCTGGTACACTTCATTGTACGGCAGAAACACAACAGTGGAAAATCAATTATAGCCCAACAGAAATAATTTTTAAGAATACACCAAACTCACACTGGGTATCGGTTTTATATGTGATGGAAAGTAAGGTGTATGATAAAAACATTTCTAAGGAGTGTATCAGGGATGAAGCTGTCTGGAAGAATCCAGGCAGAGGGGGTCAAGACGTATTTTGGAGACAGTGTGAACAGTTCTCTGCAGATAGTGAGTGAGTGATGTCGAAGGTGGAGGGGATGAAGCTGCATTCAGTAAGCTGTGTGCATGCCCCCAGCAGGGAGGGTACTGGGCGGTGACAGACTCGTACATTCTGGGGGCACGCAGCTCACGTGAGGCCAGTCGGGAAAGGACACAGGGCTCCAGGCAGAGGGAGAGCCAGCTGCTCACTGTGTGGACACACGTTCCCTCGGGAGACGGACTCTACCGCACATTTCCTGATTTGCGGTGGCCTCCCGAACTCTGCCGTCATGAGTGGAAGTTGGCAGCGGTGACAAGGTCATAGAGCGTCGAAGGGCACACTCAGAAAAGATCCCAGTTTTCAGCATTCTGTCTCTCGGGCCAGAGCTGGTGTCCCGAGAGAAGGCTGGCACTCCTAAGACCTCCGTTCTGGCGCACAGACCACACATAGGCATCTCGTCAGCCAGCCCAGCAGAGGCCAGGCACCATGCCTGGAGAAGACTCTTGAGAGTCCCTTGGACTACAAAGAGACCAAACCAATTAGTCCTCAAGGAAATCCACCCTGCATATTCACTGGAAGGACTGATGCTGATGCTGAAGCTCCAATCCTTGGGCCATCTGATGCAAAGAACAGACTCACTGGAAAAGACCCTGATGCTGGGAAAGACTGAAGGTGGGAGGAGAAGGGGACGACAGAGGATGAGATGGTTGGATGGCATCACCAGCTCGATGGACATGAGTTTGAGCAAGCTCCGGGGGATGGTGATGGACAGGGAGGCCTGGCGTGCTGCAGTCCACGGGGTCGCAAAGAGTTGGATATGACTGAGTGACTCAACAATAACAACAACTTCACACCACAGGAGAAGGCCGCTCCGGACACAAGACCCTTGTGGAACGTTCAGATAAGAGCAGCTCCGGGTGCAACCCCACGGGAGGGCCAGAGGGACAGCGGTCCCAAATGCAGGCAAAGGACTGTGGTTATTTCAGCACATCTGCTTGCCTGCTTGCTCACCCATGCCCAGTTCTCTGAAGCCCCGTGGACTGTAGCCCACCACGTTCTCTTGTCCATGGGATTTTCCAGTCACAGATATCGGAGCAGGTTGCTAGCAGCATTAATTATAACAGGCAAGATGTGGAAAGAACCTAAGTGTCCATTGAGAGTGAATGGATATGGAAGATGTGGTGTGTGTGTGTGTTTGTGTGTGTGTTTATATATATACATATTTTTTCCCTCCTTCCTTTTTTATGACTGAGTGATATTCCACTTGACTGAGTAATATTCCATAGGCTTCCCTGGTGGCTCAGCTGGTAAAGAATCCGCCTGCAATGCAAGAGACCTGGGTTCAACCCCTGGGTTGGGATGATCTCCCTGGAGAAGGGAAAGGCTACCCCCTCCAGTGTTCTGGCCTGGAGAATTCCATGGGCTGTATGGTCCATGGGGTCGCAGAGAGTCGGACGCAGCTGAGCGACTTTCACCTCATTTCACATTAGTATAAAATAAAGTACAGGATATGTTTTATAGCACAAGGAACACAGCCAACATCTTATACTAACTGTCCATGGACTCCAGGTTGACCAGTTGTGAATCACTACCTTCTACGTTGTGGCTCAGCTGGTAAAGAGTCGGCCTGCAATGCAGGACACCCAGGTACAATCCCTGGGGCAGGAAGATTCCCCTGGAGGAGGAAATGGCAACCTGCCCCGGTAATTCTTGCCTGGGGAATCCCATGGACAGAGGAGCCTGGTGGGCTACAGTCCATGGGGTCAGGAAGAGTCAGACACAGTTGAGCGACCAACCGTGTCCCTTTCACCCTGTATTCCTGCAACATATAACCTTGTACACCCAGTGTACTTCATGAAAGATGGTTATCAACAAGAAAGCAGGGATTTACAAACCTGCCGTGCTGTGCTGATTGCAGCGTGCCAGACTCCTCTGTCCAGGGGATTCTCCAGACAAGAGTTCTGGAGTGGGTTGCCATTTCCTCCTCCAGGGGATCTTCCCGACCCAGGGATCGAGCCTGCATCTCCTGCTTGGCAGGAGGATTCTTGACCATGGAGCCGCCAGGGAAGCCCTTCACTGTATCAGCATCCACTGGAACACACGCCACCTCGTGGAAGAGGGGCGCTGGGAGGGGACGTGGGGGTCGGCAGGAGCTGAGGGTTGAGTTTGAAGGTGTCTCTAGGGCCTCAGCCTGTGGAGTTGAGGACCAGGTTATAAAAAAGCTGGAGCTGCTTCTCACGTCCTCAGGATGCTTTTCGGGGAGTTCCGTCGTGGCCCAGCAAGGTTAGGAGTTCACGCTTGCGTTGCACGGGGTCTGGGTTCCATCCCTGCTCACCAAGGTGAGGGGAAAGTGGTCTTGGATTTCTTGGACATGAGCAGCAGAGACCCCCAGGAAGGTGTGGTCAGCCAGACCTCGGCCCAGCTGATGGGCTTTGGAGCTAACGCCGCTGGACAGACCCACCGGACTCATCCCTGTTCTTGTTTTTTCTTTTGGCTGAGGCACTTGCGGTCAGGTGCGTGGTGATCTGAGCTGAAGGACACCCCGCCCTGAGCCACCTCCTTAAGGCTGGACCTGTTCACTCAGTCTGTTGAGATTAAGTGTTTCCCAGCGATCACGGACAAGACAGCTCCCGTGCAGCCCGGGGGGTGTGCCAGCTCGGATGGTCTCCACACACGACCTCTGCTGACAGATGCGAACAGCAACTCTGACTGCGGTCGACAGCAAGGAGGCTCCGGGCGCAGGGGGAGTTCAAGGTGACCGGGAAAATCTTCAAGGGTCATCTGGGCAAGCCCTGGGCAAGAGCATTGTGTGCAGAAATACATATATTTTTACAGTAGTGTCCCGGGCATCGCTGGCATGCCTATAGCCCCACACTCCACCGTGTTCCAGACGCGTCAGATCATCTGGGGATCCGTCCACTGGGGGAGCCGGGTGCGGATGGCAGCGCCCTGGATGCTGGCCTAAAACTCCCAGGGTCCCCACTGATGACTAAGCCCATGATGGAGTGAGCGGCTGTCTGGCTTTCCAGGGGGTTCAGCAGTAAGGAGCCCGCCTGCCCATTCACGAGACGTAAAAGACACAGGTTTGATCCCTGGGTCAGGAAAGTCCCCTGGGGAAGGGAATGGCAACCCACTCCAGTATCCTTGCCTGGAGAATCCCATGGACAGAGGAGCCTGGCGGGCTACAGTCCGTGGGGTCACACAGAGTCAGACACGACTGAGCGACTTCACACACACACACAAACTTATAAATGGAAATAAAGCATGTGATTCGACTCAGGACCGAGTGGGGGGTGGTGGTGAGAGGAGTGAGTGTGACCCCAGATCCTTGTCACGCGAGCAGGACCCAGGGAGTGGGGGGCTGAGTGATCCCAGAGTGTGTGGGGTACTGGACACACAGTCTCACCACAGACCAGGGAAAAATCTAGACATTCAAAGAGCAAACGACGATGTCCAGAATCTACCGTAAGTCAATGGGGAAAAAAGTAGCGAGAGTGCCGCGTGGATGGGTCCACAGCTCCCTGCGTCCACCGTGCTCCCCATAACATCATCCGCATGTCACCACGGAGGGAAGACCCACCGTGCCTGCCCCATGCCCCAGGAGCAGGGCAGACACGCTTCTCCAGCAAGCAGCTACTCTTGGCTGGAAGCACCTCCCAGCCTCTGATGTATGTACACCCAGGACGCCTGGGGTTGGCGGGATCGGAAACACCCAGCTCTGTGAACAGCTTTTGTATTGTACAGTTTATAAGAGCCGAGACGTGGATGCAACCTAAATGTTGCAGGAAAATGGATAAAGAAGGTACGGTGTATATATAGACAATATATACAATGGAATATTACTCAGCCGTGAAAAAGAATGACATAATGCTTTTTGTAGCAACACAGAGAGACCTAGAGATTATCGTATTAAGTGAAGTAAGTCAGACAGAGGAAGACAAATGTGTGTTATCAGCTACACACGGAATCTAAGGACATGGTGCAAATGAACCTATTTACAAAATGGAGTCACAGATGCAGAGAACAGAATGATGACTATGAAAGATCCAATGGATCCAACTGGATCCAATGAAAGATCCAATCAGTCCATCCTAAAAGAAATCAGTCCTGAATATTCATTGGAAGGACGGATGCTGGAGCTCCAGTCCTTTGGCCCCCTGATGAGAGGAGCTGACTCACTGGAAAAGAGCCTGATGCTGGGAAAGATTGAAGGCGGGGGGAGAAGGGGACGACAGAGGATGAGATGGGTGGATGGCATCACCTACTCGATGGAGTTTGAGCAAGCTCCGGGAGATGGTGATGGACAGGGGGGCCTGACGTGCTGCAGTCCATGGGGTTGCACAGAGTCAGACACCATCGAGCACCTGAACAATGGCAACATGTGGGCACCTGCTCCCCAAGAATCAGACCCCAGTCCCCACTTTCCCGACTGCTCTGGACACCAAGGCCCCCACGGCCAGTGCCCGGAAGGCCGGCTCTAACGGTCCTTGGTCCGCGAGCTGATTCATGCCATGAGTTCCTAAACTAATGAAAATCGACAGTGAAAACTGGCTTCATGTGTATCTGGCCAGGCAAGCCATCTTTGTTCTTTCTCAGAGTTACCACTGACACATTTATTTGGCGCGGGAAACACATAAGTTTTAGTAATCCCTGATGTTGGGAGATTCATCTGGAAGAGTGATGGGAATTATTTCTGCAAGGACAAACCATACATTCTGAGTGGTGAACACAAACCCGTCCAAGTTCTGGAACGAGGATGGGAAACGAGATCCATCAAATGTGGATGGGAATAAACGATAACTATTGACTGGCTCTGCAGGACAGCTTGCGTTGCACGGGGTCTGGGTTCCATCCCTGCTCACCAAGGTGAGGGGAAAGTGGTCTTGGATTTCTTGGACATGAGCAGCAGAGACCCCCAGGAAGGTGTGGTCAGCCAGACCTCGGCCCAGCTAATGGGCTTTGGAGCTAACGCCGCTGGACAGACCCACCGGACTCATCCCTGTTCTTGTTTTTTCTTTTGGCTGAGGCACTTGCAGTCAGGTGCGTGGTGATCTGAGCTGAAGGACACCCCGCCCTGAGCCACCTCCTTAAGGCTGGACCTGTTCACTCAGTCTGTTGAGATTAAGTGTTTCCCAGCGATCACGGACAAGACAGCTCCCGTGCAGCCCGGGGGGTGTGCCAGCTCGGATGGTCTCCACACACGACCTCTGCTGACAGATGCGAACAGCAACTCTGACTGCGGTCGACAGCAAGGAGGCTCCGGGCGCAGGGGGAGTTCAAGGTGACCGGGAAAATCTTCAAGGGTCATCTGGGCAAGCCCTGGGCAAGAGCATTGTGTGCAGAAATACATATATTTTTACAGTAGTGTCCCGGGCATCGCTGGCATGCCTATAGCCCCACACTCCACCGTGTTCCAGACGCGTCAGATCATCTGGGGATCCGTCCACTGGGGGAGCCGGGTGCGGATAGCAGCGCCCTGGATGCTGGCCTAAAACTCCCAGGGTCCCCACTGATGACTAAGCCCATGATGGAGTGAGCGGCTGTCTGGCTTTCCAGGGGGTTCAGCAGTAAGGAGCCCGCCTGCCCATTCACGAGACGTAAAAGACACAGGTTTGATCCCTGGGTCAGGAAAGTCCCCTGGGGAAGGGAATGGCAACCCACTCCAGTATCCTTGCCTGGAGAATCCCATGGACAGAGGAGCCTGGCGGGCTACAGTCCGTGGGGTCACACAGAGTCAGACACGACTGAGCGACTTCACACACACACACAAACTTATAAATGGAAATAAAGCATGTGATTCGACTCAGGACCGAGTGGGGGGTGGTGGTGAGAGGAGTGAGTGTGACCCCAGATCCTTGTCACGCGAGCAGGACCCAGGGAGTGGGGGGCTGAGTGATCCCAGAGTGTGTGGGGTACTGGACACACAGTCTCACCACAGACCAGGGAAAAATCTAGACATTCAAAGAGCAAACGACGATGTCCAGAATCTACCGTAAGTCAATGGGGAAAAAAGTAGCGAGAGTGCCGCGTGGATGGGTCCACAGCTCCCTGCGTCCACCGTGCTCCCCATAACATCATCCGCATGTCACCACGGAGGGAAGACCCACCGTGCCTGCCCCATGCCCCAGGAGCAGGGCAGACACGCTTCTCCAGCAAGCAGCTACTCTTGGCTGGAAGCACCTCCCAGCCTCTGATGTATGTACACCCAGGACGCCTGGGGTTGGCGGGATCGGAAACACCCAGCTCTGTGAACAGCTTTTGTATTGTACAGTTTATAAGAGCCGAGACGTGGATGCAACCTAAATGTTGCAGGAAAATGGATAAAGAAGGTACGGTGTATATATAGACAATATATACAATGGAATATTACTCAGCCGTGAAAAAGAATGACATAATGCTTTTTGTAGCAACACAGAGAGACCTAGAGATTATCGTATTAAGTGAAGTAAGTCAGACAGAGGAAGACAAATGTGTGTTATCAGCTACACACGGAATCTAAGGACATGGTGCAAATGAACCTATTTACAAAATGGGGTCACAGATGCAGAGAACAGAATGATGACTATGAAAGATCCAATGGATCCAACTGGATCCAATGAAAGATCCAATCAGTCCATCCTAAAAGAAATCAGTCCTGAATATTCATTGGAAGGACGGATGCTGGAGCTCCAGTCCTTTGGCCCCCTGATAGAGGAGCTGACTCACTGGAAAAGAGCCTGATGCTGGGAAAGATTGAAGGCGGGGGGAGAAGGGGACGACAGAGGATGAGATGGGTGGATGGCATCACCTACTCGATGGAGTTTGAGCAAGCTCCGGGAGATGGTGATGGACAGGGGGGCCTGACGTGCTGCAGTCCATGGGGTTGCACAGAGTCAGACACCATCGAGCACCTGAACAATGGCAACATGTGGGCACCTGCTCCCCAAGAATCAGACCCCAGTCCCCACTTTCCCGACTGCTCTGGACACCAAGGCCCCCACGGCCAGTGCCCGGAAGGCTGGCTCTAACGGTCCTTGGTCCGCGAGCTGATTCATGCCATGAGTTCCTAAACTAATGAAAATCGACAGTGAAAACTGGCTTCATGTGTATCTGGCCAGGCAAGCCATCTTTGTTCTTTCTCAGAGTTACCACTGACACATTTATTTGGCGCGGGAAACACATAAGTTTTAGTAATCCCTGATGTTGGGAGATTCATCTGGAAGAGTGATGGGAATTATTTCTGCAAGGACAAACCATACATTCTGAGTGGTGAACACAAACCCGTCCAAGTTCTGGAACGAGGATGGGAAACGAGATCCATCAAATGTGGATGGGAATAAACGATAACTATTGACTGGCTCTGCAGGACACCCACTATTCATCATTCTCGGGGTGGACGAAGCCCCAGCCTCGATCACAAGTTCCCCTACCAGCGGAGAGAGGCGGTCTTGTCCCATCTGTGCCATGCTAACCCCATGCGCAAATATTCCCCGACTGGAATGCCGAGCATCTGCAAAATCCTGACTGCTCTCTTTAATGATAAATTTTAGGGACTTTCCTGTCAGTGTGAGTCTCCCTGGTGGCTCAGTTCGTAAAGAGTCTGCCTGCAGGGCAGGAGACCCGGGTTCCATCCCTGGGTAGGAAAGATTCCCCTGGAGAACAGAAAGGCTACCCACTCCAGGATTCTTGGGCTTCCCTGGTGGCTCAGCTGGTAAAAAAAATCCACCTGCAAGCCAGAGACCCAGGTTTGATTCCTGGGTCGGGAAGATTCCCCTGGAGAAGGGAAAGGTTTCCCACTCGAGTATTCTGGCCTGGAGAATTCCACGGACTGTAAGTTCATGGGGGTCACAAAGAGTCGGACACGACTGAGCGACTTTCTCTTCATCCCGTTCGTGGACATAATTTACAGCTACAAAACGTAACTGCTTTCTTTAGAAACGTGAAACTTTCCTCCGACAGATACCGACAGACACTGTAACAGGTACTGTAACAGATACTGTACCAAATTCAAGAAAGACTAGAAAAGTAATCTCCATCAAGAATGGTAATAAAAACAAATTAATAAATTTTAAGGATGCAAAGCTAGCGAGGACCAGTAGCCTGCTGTGACCCTTGGACAGCCTTCCCGTGGGACGCAGCTGGGGGTGTTCTCCGCGAGAGCCGATGCCTGCGGTGGTTTAACAGGAGCTGGTCCTATGAACCCAAGACCCTCCCCCTCACGCTTTTTAAATTTCATTTCTTTATTTTTTGCTGCACAAGGTTTTGCTGCTGCTTGACTTTCTCCAGCTGCACTGAGCGGGGGTCACTCTCTAGCTTCAGTGCTCAGGCTTATCACTGCAGATCACAAGCTCTAGGGCGTAAGGGCTTCAGGACGGGCAGCACACAGGCTTAGTTGCTCCAGGGCATGCGAAATTTTTCCCAGACCAGAGATCAAACCTCTGTGTTCAGCACTGGGTTGGGGAGCGGGGGGATTGTTAACCACTGGACCACCAGGGGAGTCTGGATCCAGCTCCTTTGAGCCAATCCCCTGGAGAGGAGGAGTTACTATCCCAGAGAAGGGTTCCGGGCACATAGCTTTGGTAAATCCAGCAGACTCTCCTGAACACCATCAGCATCACGGAGAGGGCCTTGGTGCGCAAACTCGTGGAGTCAGGAAATGGGCCTGCAGCTGCTGACTCAGAATATTCCCAGGATGGTTCCCTTTAGAGTTGTGGTTTGACCTCAACGTCCGTCGACAGAGGAACAGATAAATGATATGGGGTGCATCTGTGCAATGGAATATTACGCGGCCATGAAAAAGGATGAAAGGCTGCCATTGGTGGTGACAAGCACGAACCTCCAGATTGTCATACTGGGTGAAGTTAGTCAGACAGAGAAGGAGAAACATCATATGGTATCAATTATATGCAGAGGCTAAAAAGAAATGATACAATTGAAGTTAGTTATAAAACAGAAAAGGCTCACAGGCATAGAGAAGAAAGAAAGGGCACCCCACTCCAGGATTCTTGCCTGGAGAATTCCCTGGACAGAGGAGCCTGGTGGGCTGCAGTCCATGGGGTCACAGAGAGTCACACATGACTGACCAACTAACACACACAGACACACACACACACACACACACACACACACACACACAGACAGGCTTAGAGAAAAACGTATGGTTACTGGGGGGAAGGATGTGGGAAAAGGATAGTTAATAGTTAGTTACTAGGGGGAAGGATGTGGGAAAAGGATAGTTAGGAAGTTTGCAGTGGACATGCACACACTGCTATATTTAAAAGGGAAAGAGGAAACCCTTCCAAACTCATTCTACGAGGCCACCATCACTCTGATACCAAAACCAGACAAAGATTTCACAGAAAAAGAAAATTACAGGCTAGTGTCACTGATGAACCTCAGTGCAAAATTCCTCCACAAAACTGTAGTGAACAGAATCCAGGAGCACATTAAAGGGATCAGACTCCATCCCCACGATCCTAGGGGAGAAAGGAAGGAAGAGAGTGGAAGACAGGGAAGCCTGGCGTGCCGCAGTCCCCAGGGTCGTAGAGAGTCAGACGTGACTGTCCGTGGGATTCTCCAGGCAAGAGCAGTGGAGTGGGTTGCCGCTGCCTTCTCCAGGGGATCTTCCCAACCCGGGGATGGAACCCACGTCTCCCGCATTGAATGTAGTAGATTCTTTACCATCTGAGCCACTCGGGAAGCACTGAGCACACTTCACACCATTTTAAAGCAACACCTTAAAACTGCTTATCCTGATAGCGCAGCCCAAACACATCAGGGGAACACAGCTTTGTCAATACTTCCATGGTAATCCCGCTTTCCCCAAGGACGGCCAGAGCTCCTGGCTGTGCCTGAATTAGCCTCTGGAGTTCACCAGACCACACCATGATTTTTACAACTGAGTGTTTCAGTTCAGTTCAGTCGCTCAGTCATTCCTGACTCTTTCCGACCCCATGGACTTCAGCACACCAGGCTCCCCTGTCCATCACCAACTCCCAGAGCTCGCTCAAACTCATGTCCGTAGAGTTAGCAATGCCATCCAACCATCTCATCCTCTGTCATCCCCTTCTCTTCCTGCCTTCAGTCTTTCCCAGCATCAGGGTCTTTTCCAATGAGTCCGTTCTTCCCATCAGGTGGCCAAAGCATTGGAGTTTCAGCTTCAGCATCAGTCCTTCCAATGAACACTCAGGACTGATCTCCTTTAGAATGGACTGGTTGGATCTCCTTGCAGTCCAAGGGACTCTCAAGAGTCTTCTCCAACACCACAGTCAAAAGCATCCATCCTTCAGCGCTCAGCTTTCTTTATACTCCAGCTCTCACATCCATCCATGACTACTGGAAAAACCATAGCTTCGACTAGACGGACCTTTGTTGGCAAAAACATTTATCCTTTACTTGCAGGAAAATTAGTTTACAATGCTGCTTTTTTCTGCAAACACCATAAAGCAGCTGTAATTGTACATACAGCCCTTCTGAGCCTCCCCCCATCGCACACCATTCCACCCTCTAGATTATCAGCCTCCTATTCAGAGTGAAGAATTGGGGGCATATCACTCAGTCATGAAAACAAATGAGACTGCCTCAACTGTAGGGATGTGGACGGACCTAGAGTCTGTTACACAGAGTAAAGGGAGCCAGAAAGAGTGACATAGACATCACATATGAACACATATATATGGGCTCTATAAAAACGGTACTGATGAGTCTATTCCAGGGAAGAGACAGAGGGCAGACGCGAAGAACAGCCTTGCATCACTCACCGTTGTTCACCAGGACGTGGAGGGGCAGTTTCTTCATTTTGAACGTCTGGACGAACTCCCGGATAGACCTCATGGACGCCAGGTCGCAGTACAGAAACTCCACTGGAGGAAGACAAAGAAGCGAGGTGAGTTTCCGTCCACGGCACAAGCTACAGACCATCAGCGTTCACTCGGAAGGGACATGATCAGATACTCTTGAGTACAGAGAGGAGCGGTGTGTGCCGAGTCACCCAGCCCATGAGAACAAGGGAGGGCGCATTTTCAATGCTTTCCCTAAAACAAAAAAATAACACAGGGAGCATGCGTAAGGGGTGGGCGTAGTCCAGGATCAGTTATTCGGCACAGTCAGCATCCTCCGAATCGTGGGTGACCCCTCCACCGCAAGACACACTGGGAAAGCAAGGGTGTGTTTGAAAAGTCGAAGTGTCAGTCGCTCAGTCGTGTCCTGCTCTTTGCGACACCATGGACTGTAGCTCAGCCTGCTTCCTCTGTCCATGAGGATTCTCCAAGAGACCCCGTTCGATGCCTGGGTCCGGAAGATCCCCTGGAGAAGGGAATGGCAACCCACCCCAGTATTCGTGCCTGGAGAATCCCCGTGGACAGAGGAGCCTGCTGAGCTTCAGTCCATGAGGTGACAAAGAACAGGATACATCTCCTGCATTGCTGGCAGACTCTTCACTGCATGCATTTAAAAATTTTTTTTTAATAAATAAAAATTAATAGTTATATGTCGGCTGAGCCCAGAGGTTTAAAACAATAAGGCAACATTAGGCACTTACCTTTTACATTTTTTTTAAATTTTTTAAAAAAAATACGGGCCATCTTTTAAAGTTTTTAATGACTTTGTTACAACACTATTTCTGTTTTATGCTTTTCGCTTTTTGGCCAAGAGGCCCGTGGGCTCTTATCTCCCCAGCCAGGGATGAAACCCATCCCCCTTGATTGTAAAGCAGAAGTCCGTTTCCTGTTTCTTAAATGCACTTTTTTTTTGTTTTTTTTTGGCTGTTCTGATTCTGTTGTCAGTGGCAGCAGGTTGTGGCAGATTGGGGAAGACGGAGCTTTGCCGCAGGGAGTTGGGAATTTCTGCTCGAGAAGTCGGTGCCATCTGCACAGGAATTCCCAACACGCTGTTCCAATTTCCCCCTGAAACGCTCCCAAGAATGTTTAAAAAAAGAAGAGAGAGGGAAACCTACATGATTGCTAATAACTACAACCAATGGTAAAAAAGGATGCGTGGACCCACACACGCAGCTTCCAGTCCTGCCCAACTCTCTGCAACCCCATGGACTGTGGCCCGCCAGGCTCCTCCGTCCACGGGGTTCTCCAGGCAAGAGTCCTGGAGTGGGGCGCCGTGCCCTGCGGCAGGGGGTCTTCCTGACTCGGGGATCGACCTCGAGTCTCCCGAGTCTGCTGCCCTGGGCAGGCAGGGTCTTTCCCACCAGTGCCCCGTGGGAAGCCCCAAAAGGAGCATAATTGACAAGCGACATGGGCGCTGACGCCTCGTGGTGAGAGCCTTGCCTCCTGCTTGCTTTGTACCCACGGGTTTGACTTTTTTCCTTTTTCATAGCCGTGCTGCACAGCTCAAAAGAGCTCAGTTCCTCACCCAGGAATCAAATGAGGGCCCTGGCACTGAACGCGGCAAGTCCTAACAACTGGGCTGCCCGGAAAGATGCCCAGTCTCATCATCAGCACCCGTTTCCACGTCCACTCAGGAGCCACCCCCGTCTCTCACCTCTACAACAGCATCACTGGAAGGAAGGGGTGATACTGCCCGGGGAGGGGGGGGCCTGTTGTTCAGGCGCTCAGCTGTGTCCGACTCTCTGCGACCCCACGGACTGCAGCACGCCAGGCCTCCCTGTTCTTCACTGTCTCCCGGAGCCTGCTCAAACTCATGTCCGTCGCGCCGGTGATGCCATCCACCCGTCTCATTCTCTGTCGTCCCCTTCTCCTCCTGCCCTCAATCTTCCCCAGCATCGGGGTCTTTTCCAGTGAGGAAGAGGAGCCCCTAAGTCAAGTCTTGCTGCTGGGGAGGGCAGACTGCTCCCTGCAGACCAGAAAGCTTGAAGAGCTCCATCTTTGAGAAGAGTGGCACAGAAGACAGGTTACACCGTGTGACCCCTGCCTCCCATCCAGCAGGGGCCCCAGGACCAACCACTGGGAGGGAAGTCACTCACGCGTGTTAGGGGTTCCCCTAACATGCAACTAGGGCTTGCATATCTGCAACAATGGCCACGGTGAGAGGGGCTGCAGAAACTGATCCAGCGGGGCTCTTACGGGGGAGGAGGCAGCAGGTGACAGGTAAATAATATTTCTGCCTTCTGTTTATTTGGGGGAAAGTGAAAGTCAAGTCACTCAGGTGTGTCCGACTCTCTGCGACCCCACGGACTATAGCCTGCCAGGCTCCTCTGTCCATGGGATTCTCCAGGCAAGGAGACTGGAGTGGGTTGCCATTTCCTTCTCCAATTCTTTATTTGGTTACCGTGGGTCTTACTTGCAGCACGCAGGATCTTTACGTTGCGGGCATGGGGCATCTACCTCTCCCACCAGGGACTGAACACGAGCCTCCTGCATTGAATGCTTAGAGAGTCTTAACCATTGCACCACCAGGGAACCCCCACAGGTGACATCTTTCACTAGGTGCCATTAACCTACCCTTTCATTTCTAGCCACATAATTATAGAGAAATGAAGTCTGCCATACTCTGAGAGTATTCAAGGCATCCCCTAGAGGACAAGAAATAGAACATCTGTCACACAGGTGACTGGAACACAGAAGGTATACCAGTTGTCCGGGTAGCAAAAAAGCCGGAAACCCAGGTAACAGTTATGGGGTGGTGTTTGAAAGAGTTAAGCCAAGGGTCTGATCCTGATGCAGGAAAGAGCGAGACTGAATGACGGGAGGGGCTGGTCATGATACCAAACCAAGATGGTAGCCTCCCACTGGGAGACCACGCTGAGGGCAGGAAATAGGAGGATTCTTCTCTATGCTCATGACGGAGTTTTTTTAAGGCAGGGATTAAAACTTGAAAGGCTGCAAAGTGGCAGGCAAACAAGGAAACGCCAGGCGGGGCTGGCCCTTTTGAGACAAGGAGGAGGTGATTCAGGGCTAAAATATCAATGGGACAACGCAGATCGTTACCTGTGGGTCTGGTGTTCAGGCAACGCACAGGCATAATACAGACGTAGAGAACACGTGTGTGGACACCAACGTGGGGAGTGCAGGTGGGAAGAATTTGCGAGATTCGGACTGACACGTATACACTATTGCTACTCTGTGTGAAATAGATAAAAAATGAGCACCTACTGTATGCCTCAGGGGACTCTCCTCAGTGCTCAGTAATGACCTAAACGGGAAGGGAACCCCAAAAGGGATGCTACGTGTATACATACGGCTGACGTACCTCACTGCACAGCAGAAGCTCGTGGAACATCACGAAGCACCTATATCCCAACAAAGATGAATGAAAAACGTGGTGGCCATGATGGTTACAGTCACGCAGCGAAACCCTCTGCTGCCATTTCTTCATCAGAAGATTTCTAACAACACAACCTCACAGGCTCTTTGTCAAAACCCATGAGAAACGCAGGAAGAGGTGGGCAGAACGGAAACAGGTCTGGGAGAACGCCATGTGTATCTTTGAGCCTCGGAGGAGTCAACAGACAAGAAAACAAGGACCTGGAGAAGAGTGTGGCTGATACATCTGCAAGGTTGGGAATGCCAATTAACAAACAGGGACGCGTCTATGAGAGGAAGAAGATTTAAAAATGATAGGCGTGCACTTCTAACCGAATGAATAACAGGCTCGATTTACAAGTGAAATAGGAACATCTCAAGGAAATGAGTACTTTAATCGAGAAAAGGACTGACTGTTACGATCTCATCAAGCAAATTAGGACTAATCAGACTAACAAATATGGGATAAATAGAAAAAAAAATTTCACGAAGGAAAGACACTCAGAAAAAAACAGGGGAGGGTGTCAGATGGTGTTTTATCAAATCCATTCCTACTTTCAAAACCCAGACAACCCCATCTCCAAACTGACTGACTTAGAACGCAGAGGGTGGAGGGGAGCCTGAACTGATTCTCTTTATGCCCTGTGCATCTTTCTGATACAATAATCTGCCAAGAAATCGCATCAGAAGATTTCACCGCTGTGCCGTGGTTAAGACTTTGCCTTCCAATGCCAGAGGTGCAGGTTCGATCCCTGCTTGGGGAGCCAAGATGCCATATGCCTTGCGACCAAAAAAATAAAAACATAAAACAGAAGGAGTATTGTAACAAATTCAGTAAAGACTTTAAAAATGGAGGGGAAGAGAATGAAAACACACACACACACACAGACACACACCAGAATGGGGAGACAGAGTTCACATTAATAGCTACAGATGAAAAAAGGAAACCACGAACGAAAAGGCAAATTAAAACGTCTCCACTGGGATAAAAACCAGCAGTGAAAAGTGCAGGTGAATGTGTTTGTTGCTCAGTCGTGTCCGACTCTTGGTGACCCCATGGACTGTAGCCCGCCAGGCTCCTATATGGGATGGATTCTCCAGGCAAGAACACTGGAGTGGGTTTTCCATGCCCTCCTCCAGGGGATCTTCCTGACCCAGGGATCCAACGCAGGTCTCCTGAGTCTCCTGAGTTGGCAGGCAGGTTCTTTATCCCTGAGCCACCTGGGCAAACCTCTCTTATACCGTCCCTCTGTGCCCACCTGAGCCTCAAGCTTATCCCTATCAAGCAACAACTGGGTCCCCAGAATCACACAGACCCCTGGCTGCAGAGCCATGTGGTCAGCACACACGCGTCGACCTCCAGGAAAGTCCATTTCTGTAAGGCTCCCACTTCCTCACGCCCACCTCAGAGCCATCTCGGGAAGGCGTCACAGCAGAGCTCAAGCCCTACAACCTCAAGCGTGAAACCATAGCCGCCACCAGCACCGAAGTGGCAGCCCACGCCAGCGTCCTTGCCTGGAGAGCCCCACGGACAGAGGAGCCTGGATGGCTATAGCCCACTGGGGTCGCAGAGAGTCGGGCACGACTGAGTGATTGAGCACGCATATAGTATTTCATCGTGGGCTTTGCACGCGGCTCTGGGGCAACGGATCCGCCTGCCGGTGCAGGAGATGTGGGTTCAGTCGCTGGGTGGGGAAGATCCCCTGCAGGAGGGCATGGCAACCCACTGCAGAGTTCTTGCCCGGAGAACCCCAAGGACAGGGGAGCCTGGTGGGCTACAGTCCATGGAGTCACAGAGACTCAAACACGACTCATCGACTCAACCACCACCAGCACCCAAAAAAGCCAACAGCACAGGTAAAAAATAATAATAATAATAATAAAAATTTCTAAAAGTTGCTAACATTTGTGCACCTTTCCGATTACAGACCATTCCAATGTTTCTGACCTCCAAGTGTATCTGGAAGATGAACTTAAAACGAGAACATTCTCGACTGACTCCAACGCACGAACAGATGTCCCCAGAGCACTTCACAAGTAAAGTGCTCTGACACTGGACTGACTCAGAAGCCGGCCGGTTAGAAGGCAATCTGCATCATGCTTGGAAACAGTGATTTTTAAAGAGCTTTAAAGCAATTCCTCCTACCAGGAGGTAAATGGGTCTCCTGGGGATCTTATTTACTTCTTCCATCGGCAAGACAGGGTGAGAAGAAGCTTCCGCCCAGCCCAGATGATCAGAGCCCCTAATTAGTGTAGGTTGAATCTCTTCCCCCCAACTGCGTATGGATGGCAACACCCAGATGAAGTCAGCACGGCCCCGCCATCAACCCCGGCGAGCTCACGTACGGGACCACGGGAGGAATGCAAATTTAACTGCCTTGACGTATCGCCTCGCACCTGTCAGAACGGCTATGCTCAGGAAGATAACAGAAAAAGCGAGGGAAGGGGGGTGGAGGGAAGGGAGGCCTCATACACTGTGGGGGGGATGCACATGTGCATCCACCACAGAGAACAGGAGGGAGGTTCCGTAAGAAGCTAGACATAGAGTGAGTCGAAGGACCCTGCCATCCCACTCCTGGGGGTCTACCCAGAGAAAGCGCAAAGGGAAATGGGCACCCCAAAGGGCACTCCAGCACCGTTCACAATGGCCAGTGTGAAACTACCCATCCTCAGAGGGATGCTCAAAGAGCATGTGGTACGTAAATCAAACGGGATGCTGCTACTGTTCACTCACTGCTGCTGCCGCTGCTGAGTCGCTGCTGAGTCGCTTCAGTCGTGTCCGACTCTGTGCGACCCCAGAGACGGCAGCCCACCAGGCTCCCCCATCCCTGGGATTCTCCAGGCAAGAACACTGGAGTGGGCTGCCATTGCCTTCTCCAATGCATGAGAGTGAAAAGTGAAAGGGAAGTCGCTCAGTCATGTCCGACTCTGTGCGACCCCCGAGACGGCAACCCACCAGGCTCCCCCGTCCCTGGGATTCTCCAGGCAAGATCACTGGAGTGGGGTACCATTTCCTTCTCCAATGCATGAAAGGGAAAAGTGAAAGTGAAGTCCCTCAGTCGTGTCTGACTCTGTGCGACTCCATGGACTGCAGCCCACCAGGGTCCTCCGTCCATGGGATTCTCCAGGCAAGATCACTGGAGTGGGGCGCCATTGCCTTCTCTGTTTATTCACTGAGTTGTGTCTGACTTTTGTGACCCCATGAACTGTAGCCCGCCAGGCTATTCTATTCATGGGATTCTCCGGGCCAGAATACTAGAGTAGGGTGCCCTCTCATACTCCAGGGGATCTTCTCAACCCAGGGATCCAACCTGCATCTCTTGCATGGGCAGGCAGACTCTATATCACTGAGCCACCTGGGAAACCACCGGTGGAATATGACACGGCCACGAAAAGAATGAAATAATGCCAGTTGCGGCAACGTGGATGGACCCAGACATGAGCATAGTAAGACAGACAGACAGAGAAAGACAAACATCATATGGTATCACTTAGATGTGGCATCTGGCTCATCTGCAAATGAACTTATTTTCAAAACAGAAAGAGACTCACAGATATAGAAGACAAACATGCTTATCAAGGGAGAAAGTGGAGGTGGGATAAACTAGGAATTTGGGATGTACAGGTGCACACTAATATTGTTGTTTAGTCACTCAGTCGTGTCCAACTCTTTGCGTCCCCGTGGACCGCAGCACGCCAGGCCTCCCTGTCCATCACCAACTCCCAGAGCTTGCTCAAACTCATGTCTGTCGAGTCGGTGATGCCATCCAACCATCTCATCCTCTGTCGTCCCCTTCTCCTCCTTCCTGCATTCAAGAATCCCATGAACGATATATATCATCCTCTAACTTAAATATACTAGATAACCAACAAGGACTTGTACAGCACAGGAAACTCTACCCAACACGGTGTGACAACCGACTTGGGAAAAGACTGGAACGAAGCCCTCTAAACAACTCAGTATTTATAAACATGCTCTGGGCATCTAGCAAAGCTGTAGAATGCCATGCCTCCATAAGCAGTGCCCACAGTCCACCAAGGTCGCACTTTTAGAAAGTTCTCGGGCAGATCTCCTAAAAACTGGAGTTGGGATCGACTCAATAAAAGGTTTCCATGTTTCTACATTACCCAAGAACAAGACCCGGAGAAGGGAATGGCAACCCACTCTGGTACTCTTGCCTGGAGAATGCCAGGGACAGAGGAGCCTGGTGGGCTGCCGTCCACGGGGTCGCAGACACTCGGACACGGCTGGGTGAGTAACACACGAGAACAGGAAGCTTCCTGGTTCATTTTCTCTCTGGCTACACGCGTCCGTCCAGTAACAGACAGGAGACACCCATGTTTCTACATTACCCAAGAACAAGACCCGGAGAAGGGAATGGCAACCCACTCTGGTACTCTTGCCTGGAGAATGCCAGGGACAGAGGAGCCTGGTGGGCTGCCGTCCACGGGGTCGCAGACACTCGGACACGGCTGGGTGAGTAACACACGAGAACAGGAAGCTTCCTGGTTCATTTTCTCTCTGGCTACACGCGTCCGTCCAGTAACAGATAGGAGACACCCAAGGCATGTCGTACTCACTGTCGTTTTTTTATTTTTATTTTTCATCGGGGTATAGTTGATTTATAATGCTGTTGTTCCATCCTTTTTTTAATATAATTTTACATTTTGGCCATGCTGCATGGCTTGCAAAAGTTTAGTTATCTGACCAGGGATCAAATCCTTGCACCTGATGCGGAAGCATAGATTCTTAACAACTGGCCCGCCAGGGAAGGCTGCCCATTCTATTGGAAAGAATATTTGTTTCAAAAAAAAAAGGAAGCAAGGAAGGGAGACAGGGAAGAAAGAAGACAGGAGACGGAAATGTGTCATTATTTCGTTTTTACTACAAACAGGAACCCCCTGGGTTTGGATTCTTTTTCATACAGAAGAATTCTTCTCCATCTGCACACATTTTGATGACGGCGATTGCGGAGGAGGGTGCCAGTGTTTTCTGTCTCTTCATTCACCTTGTTTGATCACATAAACTAGTAAAAATAAATTACTATTTTTTTGAGATGGTCCTGTGATTCTCTTTTCCTCTGTGGATGTCGTCAAATGAAAATGACAATGAACGAGATCAATAAGCGAGAAATGTCAAAGCTATCAGCGGCGAGGTCTGGCGTCCGTGAAGGAGGCTCCCAGAGCTGTGAGGCAGAAGGTGCTGCCTCCCCCGACAGTGATGGCTGATGGCTGGGAGGACGCAGGATCGGACATCTCTCTCTCCTTAAGGTGAACAACAAAATGAGTTTGACCCCAGACAACTGAGGTGCATATGAAAGGAGGGAATTTGGTGACCCCAGAGGCTTGCACCCTCCCCTAGTACAACGCTCAATTCCTTCACTTGATACCTGATCTTTGCTGTTCAGACCACCAGCTCCGTTTGTTGCAAACTTGTATACAGCCTGATTCCCCCTCCCGCCTCCTTGGAGCAGATTTCTCAGAGCTACCGAGATGCTGTTCCTGGGCTCAAAGTCCTCAACATGCCCACCCAGTAAAACACCTCTCTGCTTTCGGGCGGTGACTGTACTTTCTTTAATTGACAATCTGATTTGGTTTGCATATGTTGAAGCGTCTCTGTGATTCTGGCATGAATCCAGCGTGGCAGTGGCGTACCATCCTTTTGATGTGCCCTTGGATTCAGTGTGCTGGTATCTGGTTGAGAATTTTTGCATCTATACTCACCAAAAATATAGGTTTGATGGGAAAAGACCCTGATGCTGGGAAAGACAGAAGGCAGGAGGAGAAGGGGATGGCAGAGGATAAGATGGTCAGATAGTACCACCGACTCGATGGACATGAGTTTGAGTAAGCTCCGGAAGTTGGTGAAGGACAAGGAGGCCTGGTGTGCTGCAGTCCATGGTCGCAAAGAGTCAGATACAACCGAGTGACTAAAAAATAACAATGCTCATCAAAGATGTTATGGGTGTCCCTGGTGGCTCAGAGGTTAAAGCAACTGCCTCCAATGCAGGAAACCTGGGTTTGATTCTTGGGTCGGGAAGATCCCCTGGAGAAGGAAATGCAACCCACTCCAGTATTCTTGCCTGGAGAATCCTATGAATGGAGGGGCTTGGTAGGCTACAGTCTACAAGGTCGCAAAGAGTCGGACACAACTGAGTGTCAAAGATGTTAGCCTGCAATTTCCTCTTCTGACAGTACCTCAAGACTTTTCCTGGGCTCCAAAATCACTGCAGAGTGTAACCGTAGCCGTGATACTAAGAGATGCTTGCTCCTTGGAAGGAAAGTTATGACAAACCTAGACAGCATATCAAAAAGCAGAGACACCACCTTGGTAACTAACGCCCGTCTAGTCAAGGCTATGGTTGATCCAGTGATCATGTAATGGATGTGAGAGTTGGACCATAAAGAAGGCTGAGCGCCGAAGAATTGATGCTTTTGAACTGTGGTGTTGGAGAAGACTCTTGAGAGTCCCTTGGACTGCAAGGAGATCCAACCAGTCCATTCTGAAGGAGATCAACCCTGGGATTTCTTTGGAAGGAATGATGCTAAAGCTGAAACTCCAGTCCTTTGGCCACCTCATGCGAAGTTTTGACTCACTGGAAAAGACTGATGCTGGGAGGGATTGGGGGCAGGAGGAGAAGGGGACGACCGAGGATGAGATGGCTGGATGGCATCACCGACTGGATGGACATGAGTTTGAGAAAACTCTGGGAGTTGGTGATGGACAGGGAGGCCTGGCGTGCTGCAGTCCATGGGGTCGTAAAGAGTTGGGCATGACTGAGCGAGTGAAAAGCAACAAGACCATTTCTTGAAGGAAGTGAACACACTTCTTTCTTCAGCCCGCATGTGTGTCACGGAGGGAAAGAAGGGAACAACCCCGCTTTCTCCTGCTCCAAACCGCACCCCTCAGCCCCGGCCGGGCGCCCCAGTCCTCATCGGACGCCTCCCCCGCCTCCGTGAGCAGAGCCTGAAGCTGCAATCAGGACCGAGGTCTCAGCGTCCTCTCGGTAATGACTATCATCTTCCTGGGGATGTCACGGTGATTTTCTGCACCATTTCCCTCCCGCGGTCGTAAAGAACCCATTACGGATTTGGCAGAACCTGTTCATCAAGGCTGTTAAACCTCCCCACAGAACAGGCAGCATCAAGACGGAAAAATGAGCTTTCATTTTCTCTGGATCTCTGCGGTTCTGCTTTTAACCAGACTTTAAAAAAAAAGAAAAAAAAGTGTCCGGCTCTTTGTGACCCCACAGTCCATAGAATTCTCCAGGGCAGAATACTGGAGTGGGAAGCCTTTCCCTTCTCCAGGGACATTTTCCAAACCCAGGGATGAAACCCAGGTCTCCCGCACTGCAGGTGAATTCTTTACCAGCTGAGCCACCAGGGAAGCCCTTTAATTAAATATTTTAATTGGAGGATAATTACAATATTTGAACACTGGATTTCAATTTTTTTTTTTAAGGCAGACAGTTGCCCTCCACAAATCTTTGATTGCTCTCACTGTTTTGGAAATTGTTGTTTTTTTTTCTAAGAGACAGTTTCCATCTGCATAATACCACAGAGACCTGCCCACAGATGACAGACAAGTCGGGACATACGGTGACGCGTACGTTGTTCAGTAAACAAGGCCTCCAGTGCTGGGCCACACAGTCCCGTGGTCCAAGCGTGCTTACTAACGGAAGCCCTGCTTTCATCTCCTTGGAGATTAAGACAGAAAGAAGACAACCATCAGGGAGACCGAACCCTTTCTTACGACCGAGTCTCAAACACTTGGGGCTTCCCAGGTGGCTCAGATGATAAAGGATCTGCCTGCCAAGCCAGGAGACCCTGGGGTTCCCTGGGTCAGGAGGAGGCAGAGGAGACAGCAACCCACTCCAGCATTCCGGCCTGGAGAATCCCACAGACAGAGCAGCCCGGTGGGGTAGGACTCTAAGCGCCAGGCGCGAGTTAAGACACGGCTTTGTTGACTCGCACGATAACCACCACCACCACCACTTGAAAAAAGTAAAAGATGGAGATTATTTTGTTAGAGTAATGAATCTTTTTCTTTTTTTTGCCTAGAAGTGTGTGGGAGTTTAGTTCTCCAACCGGCAGGGATCAAACCCATGCCATCAGCCCTGGAAACAAGGAGCCTTAACCCTTAGACCTTCAGGGACAGTCCCGACTTATGAGTATTTGAAAAGCGAAAACAGAGCTGAGATGGTTGGATGGCAGCACTGACTTGATGGACGTGGGTTTGAGCCAGCTCTGGGAGTCAGTGATGGACAGGGAGGCCTGGCGTGCTGCAGTCCATGGGGTCGCAAAGAGTCGAACACGAGTGAATGGAATTGAAAAGCAACACACACACACACACACACACACATATATATTTCAGGACATTCATTGAAATAGCAAATATATATATTTATATCAGGATATTCAAAGAACTCCATGGCCGGTCTAGAGACTCCAGAAGGACTTCAACTTTAGACTCCAGGAGGGCTAAGACGTCCACTCCAGGGACCTTCTGGCATGTACTCTTTAGCCATAAACGGTGGTCCCTCGGAAGTCCATGAGATCCAGGGGAGGCATGCACCCCCACAGTGGCTGGAGGGGGGAAACTGGCCTTCTTTTATAAAAGTCTTCCCTGATGGCTCAGATGGTAAAGAATCTACCAGCGATGCAGGAGACACAGGTTCAGTCCCTGGGTTGGGAAGATCCCCTGGAGGAGGAAATCACAACCCACTCTAGAAAGGCATCTAGAAAGGTCTCAGTGCTCAATGAACTCTCACCACTTACCCATGTAGTCAAAGGTACGGTTTCTCCTGTAGTCGTGTATGGATGTGAGAGTTGGACTATAAAGAAAGCTGAGCACTGAAGAACTGATGCTTTTGAACTGTGGTGTTGGAGAAGACTCTTGAGAGTCCCTTGGACTGCAAGGAGAACCAACCAGTCCATCGTAAATAAGATCAGTCATGAATATTCATTGGAAGGAGTGATGCTGAGGCTGAAACTCCAATCCTTTGACCACCCGATTCGAAGAACCGACTCATTGAAAAAGACCCTGATGCTGGGAAAGATTGAAGGTGGAAGGAGGAGGGGGCGACAGAGGATAAGATGGTTGGATGGCATCACCGACTCAATGGACATGAGTTTTAGCAAACTCCAGGAGTTGGTGATGGACAGGGAGGCCTGGTGTGCTGCAGTCCATGGGGTCCCAATGAATAGAATACAACTGAGTGACTCTGAACAGCCACAAATGAAGCTCTCTGCTGACCAGCAGGGCAGGGCCAGACTCACGGTGCTTCTTTTTAGAAGCGCTTCCGTCACTCTGATGGGAGGACAGACCTCACCGCACCCACCACCCCCTCCTGTCTCCTGTAGTCACGACCCCAGGAAATCATGTGTGAAAGGGCTTCGGGACAAAGAAATCCTATCAAGATGGATTTTTCAGGGAATTTCTCGGTGCTTTTGTGGCTAAGACTCCGAGCTCCCAAAGCAGGGGATCCAAGTTTGATACCTGGTCAGGAAAGTATATCCCACATACTACTGTTAAACATCTCCCATGTCACAGGTAAAGAAACGCGTAGAAACTTTGTGAACCAGTGCAGCCAAATAATTAATAAATACATATGAAGAGCTGACTCATTGGAAAAGACCCGGATGCTGGGAAAGATTGAGGGCAAGAGGAGAAGGGGAGACAGACGATGACATGGTTGGATGGCATCACCGACTTGATAGACATGAGTTTGAGCAAACTCCGGGAGTTGGTGATGGACCGGGAGGCCTGGTGTGCTGCAGTCCATGGGGTCACAAAGAGTCAGACACAACTGAGCGACTGAAGTGAACTGAACTGATATATATATATATATTTCATTCAGTTTACTAAAGAAAAATGACAACATCCATCTACAAAAAAAGACTAGTGCAAAAAATGTAAAAACAACAGCTTAAAAAGCCAGGGTGAACGTGCAAGCTTTAATTGCTTAATCGCATCCGACTCTTGTGACCCCGTGGACTGTAGCCCACCAGACTCCTCTCTTCATGGGATTGTCCAGACAAGGATACTGCGGTGGGTTGCCATTTCCTCCTCCAAAGGGTCTTCCTGACCCAGGGATGGAACCCACATCTCCTGCATCGGCAGGAGGATTCTTTACCCACTGAGCCACTGGGAAGGTGCTGCCAGGTATTTATGGGGCCCTCTGTCTAGGGCAGGAATTGTCCAAGGCACTGGGGTCCAGGTACCACCTGCGGGTCACTCAGAGGCACCTTGGGCAACCTTGGCTACTACAGGACAATGAGCTACTCCAGGGACCACAGGCTCAAGCTGAAGGCACTGAGGAATCAGGAAGAAAATTCACCTCCGGACCACTGATGGACCACAGCTCCCATGATGCCTTTGGGTCTCTCACTTCAAGCTACCATGTTGGTTTCCACCACAGCTCCCATGATGCCTTTGGGTCTCCCTTCCCAAGCACCACGTTGGTTTCCACCACAGCTCCCATGATGCCTTTGGGTCTCTCATCCCAAGCGCCATGTTGGTTTCCACCACAGCTCCCATGATGCCTTTGGGTCTCTCATCCCAAGCACCATGATGGTTTCCACCACAGCTCCCATGATGCCTTTGGGTCTCTCATCCCAAGCACCATGATGGTTTCCACCACAGCTCCCATGATGCCTTTGGGTCTCTCACCCCAAGCATCATGATGGTTTCCACCACAGCTCCCATGATGCCTTTGGGTCTCTCACCCCAAGCATCATGATGGTTTCCACCACAGCTCCCATGATGCCTTTGGGTCTCTCACCCCAAGCATCATGATGGTTTCCACCACAGCTCCCATGATGCCTTTGGGTCTCTCACCCCAAGCATCATGATGGTTTCCACCACAGCTCCCATGATGCCTTTGGGTCTCTCACCCCAAGCATCATGATGGTTTCCACCACAGCTCCCATGATGCCTTTGGGTCTCTCACCCCAAGCATCATGATGGTTTCCACCACAGCTCCCATGATGCCTTTGGGTCTCTCACCCCAAGCATCATGATGGTTTCCACCACAGCTCCCATGATGCCTTTGGGTCTCTCACCCCAAGCATCATGATGGTTTCCACCACAGCTCCCATGATGCCTTTGGGTCTCTCACCCCAAGCATCATGATGGTTTCCACCACAGCTCCCATGATGCCTTTGGGTCTCTCACCCCAAGCATCATGATGGTTTCCACCACAGCTCCCATGATGCCTTTGGGTCTCTCACCCCAAGCATCATGATGGTTTCCACCACAGCTCCCATGATGCCTTTGGGTCTCTCACCCCAAGCATCATGATGGTTTCCACCACAGCTCCCATGATGCCTTTGGGTCTCTCACCCCAAGCATCATGATGGTTTCCACCACAGCTCCCATGATGCCTTTGGGTCTCTCACCCCAAGCATCATGATGGTTTCCACCACAGCTCCCATGATGCCTTTGGGTCTCTCACCCCAAGCATCATGATGGTTTCCACCACAGCTCCCATGATGCCTTTGGGTCTCTCACCCCAAGCATCATGATGGTTTCCACCACAGCTCCCATGATGCCTTTGGGTCTCTCACCCCAAGCATCATGATGGTTTCCACCACAGCTCCCATGATGCCTTTGGGTCTCTCACCCCAAGCATCATGATGGTTTCCACCACAGCTCCCATGATGCCTTTGGGTCTCTCACCCCAAGCATCATGATGGTTTCCACCACAGCTCCCATGATGCCTTTGGGTCTCTCACCCCAAGCATCATGATGGTTTCCACCACAGCTCCCATGATGCCTTTGGGTCTCTCACCCCAAGCATCATGATGGTTTCCACCACAGCTCCCATGATGCCTTTGGGTCTCTCACCCCAAGCATCATGATGGTTTCCACCACAGCTCCCATGATGCCTTTGGGTCTCTCACCCCAAGCACCATGATGGTTTCCACCACAGCTCCCATGATGCCTTTGGGTCTCTCATCCCAAGCGCCATGGTGGTTTCCACGAAGATCCCCCAATCAACAGCCCGAAGGCAGACCTGAGACTCAAAGACAAACCCACGGCCAGCAAGACAGCAGTGGGGACAGTGAGGCTTGTGGAGTCCAGCTCAGACCACCGGGTGGAGATTACAGATGTGGGTGCCCCCCTCGGCTTGCCAGGGTCACCATCTGTTACCAGGACGGACAGGGAGATACACAGACACAGGCTGCTACCTTTAAAAAACCATTGAGTTGGCCAAGAAGTTCGTTTGGGGTTTTCCGCAAGATGTAAGTGAAGTAACTTTTTGGCAGACCCAACACTTTGAGCTTCCTTGGTGGCTACGTGGTAAAGAACCTGCCTGTCAATGGAAGAGACACACATTCGATCCCTGGATCAGGAAGAGCCCCTGGAGAAGGACATGGCTTGCGTGTCCTGGCTACTGTTTGGATCATTGAAAAGAAGCCTGTCATGTGCCCAGTCATTTGACGCCATCGCCCTTTTGTTATATAATCAGAGTGCAGCGACACCAGTTCTTCAGTTAACCGTTTTAGTGACATTAACATGACCTTCAAATTCTGGACCCCAAGGAAGCTTCTTTTAGCGTGTGTGTGTGTGTGTGTGTGTGTGCGCGCACGTGCGCGCTGGGGTGTCATTCTTATAACCCACTAAGCTAATGCCTCAGATTCACCTCATAAAAAATCTCCTTGCTCACGGGAAGGGATAAAGAAGATGTGGTAACGCATACGCAATGGAATAGTACACACCCATGAAAAAGGGTGAAACCATGCCGTCTGGAGCCACATGGATGGACCTAGAGACAATCGCGCTACAGTCAATGCCGCAGAGAAAGACAAATATCATATTATAACTTATGTGTAGAATTTATATGTAGATAAATATCAAGTGATACTTTATACATGGATATTTAAATATGGGATGTAAACGATGACACAAATGGGCCTATCTATGAAACAGAAAGAGACTCACAGTCACGCAGAACAGACTTGTGGTTTTGCCAAAAAAGGAGGTGGTGGGCAGAGGAGGGAGGGATAGGGAGCTTGGGTTATAAGAGGCAAACGATTCTATACAGGATAGACAAACACAAGAAACACTGAACAAGGAACTATATTCAATAACCTGAGATAAATCATAATGGAAAAGAATGTGAAAAACAATGTGTGTGTGTGTGTGTGTGTGTGTGTGTGTATGAAGGTGAAGGTGAAGTCACTCAGTCGTGTCCGACTCTGTGACCCCATGGACTGTAACTTACTAGGCTTCTCCGTCCATGGGATTCTCCAGGCAAGAATACTGGAGTGGATTGCCATTTCCTTTTCCAGGGGATCTTCCCGACCCACGGATCGAACCTGGGTCTCCCGCATTGGAGGCAGACGCTTTAACCTCTGAGCCACCAGGGAATTCCCATGTGTGTGTATATATATATATATATGACTGAATCGCTTTGCTGTACACCAGAAATTAACACTGCAAATCAACTGCAATAAAGTAAATAAAAATATTTTTTTTTATGTCCTTAGTAACCTATGGGCCACACCAAAATGAGCTCACGGTTTGCCGTCACAGAGAGAACACACTTGTTGATGCCAACGACACAGCCAATCAAAACAGAAAAGGCAGAGCAAACTCAAGGGCAAGAGGCAGCATCGCTATGACCAGCAAAGAGGGCACCATTTTGCTTCCTGACGTGTTGATCGGGAGGTCAACCAGAAAGGAGACGAGGAAAGCTTGGGCGTCACCTAGAGGAAGGGACGTAGTCCAGGATGTTCTAAAATGTCTCCGGTGGGGGACTTCCCTGGCAAGCCAGTGCTCAGGGCTCTGCCTTCCAACACAGGTGGGTGTGGGTTCAATCCCTGATCGGGGGTTGAGATCCTACACACGTTGCAGCCAAAAGCAAAAGCAAACGTAAAACAGTAACAAGAACTTGCCTGGTGGCCCAGTGGATAAGAATCCACCTGCCGATAAAAGGACAAGGGCTCCATCCCTGGTGCGGGAAGATCTCACATGCTGCGGAGCAGCTAAACCCAAGTGCCAGAACTACTGAGCCCAAAGGACGTCAAGCTGATGACGGAGGAGACAGCGGGCGCAGCGGATGGGAGGAGAGGCTTGAGAGATGCCCAGAAGCGACCTTGCAGTCCACGCCTCGACGCTTGGTGGCTGGACCCCTCCGTCTCAGAAAGCCTTGGTTTTCTCACCTGTGAGATGGAGCTTAGGATCACCGCTACCATCGGGATGTGGTTTGCATAAGCCATGCGACGTTCTCAGCATCACATCCAACGTACGCTCAATACGCAGTAACCACTTCATTCATACAACACAGGTGCATCCAGTCAAAGCTACGCTTCTTCCAGCAGTCACGCTTGGATGTGAGAGCTGGACTATAAAGAAGGCTGAGCGCCGAAGAACGGATGCTTTGGAACTGTGCTGTTGGAGAAGACTCTTGAGAGTCTCTAGGACAACAAGGAGATCCAATCAGGGCATCCTAGAGGAAATCAGCCCTGAATAAACGCACTGCAAGGACTGAGCTGAAGCTCCAATACTCTGGCCACCTGAAGCAAAGAGTTGACTTACTGGAAAAGACCCTGATGCTGGGAA
>SJYC01095410.1:0-21325 GCA_006408675.1 Madoqua kirkii
GTAACTTCACTCAATGTATAAACCGTTCCTGGTGGAAAAATGTTAAAAACAAGATGGCTCATTCCAGTAATTACTCTTTGGTTATTGTAAAAGCACGGACTAAACTCTGGTTACCTGTTAATCTTACTCGACCTTGGTCAGACTCTTTTGCTGTCACTCATCTTGTAAATGCTGTACAAACTCTTCTCCATCGATCCTGAAAAAGGCTTGGCATCGTCATCACATCAATTCTTGCCTTGGCTTCAATAACAGCAACAGCAACTGTAGCAGGTCTTGCTTTGCGTCAGGGCATACAGACTGCTGATTTTGTCAAAGAGTGGCATAAGGATGCTCATTTATTGTGGCAACAACAGCATGATTTGGACGCTTAGTTGGCTACTGGTGTATTAAATTTACAACACACTGTTTCCTGGCTAGGAGATCAAGTGACTGTGTTAGCTACAAAAAGTGTGTTAAAATGTGATTAAAATACATCTCACCTATGTGTAACCCCTGTTTCCTTTAAAATATGACTGAGGGCTGAAAAAAAGTAAAAAGGTCTTTGGTGAGACACCAAAATTTAGCTGCTAAAATTATAAAATTAAAACAAACTATATTGTCAACTTTTAGTAAGACACTACCTGATATTATTGGTTCTGATATACTAAAAAATCTTCAAAACAGATTAGATAACCTCAGTCCTTTAGGGCATCTATCTACATTGTTAACAACATCCTTTGTAAATATTTTGTTAATTGTTGCTGTATGTTTCATTGCTTTTATAGGCTACTGGTGCTGGCAAAAAAAAAAAAAAAAACCAATAAAAAAAAGCTTTGCATATTCAGGTGCTTATTCAGCACCTGCAAGAAAAGAAAGGGGGAGATGTAGGGAACAAGGTATAAAGGAGACTGAGAAGACTCTTGCAAACAAGGCTCCCAGTCAGGGCTGAACATTCTTGCAAACGAGGTATTCAGCCAAGACACTTTTGATTCCGTGGGAAAAGAACATTTCTTGCACACAAGGATGTTTCTCTGATTCCTCAAAAGAAACAGACCCAGAGACAAAGTGAATTCTAAGTTGATAAGGAAGTTCCCCAAAACAAAGTCTTAGCTGCAGTAAATAAGTTAAGGTAAAGATTATCTTGCCCGCACCTGCGCACTGTATAGTCGTTAAATCATAGTGTTTTGGCAACTTGCCCTGCTGATTGTTGTGCAAAAGATATAAAATAAGGCAGCTGCAACAAGCAGCAAAATAAAAAGAATAAAGAAAAAAATTGAAACCACTCGGCCATGTTGGTGTTTCATTCCGTCGTTAGCACAGGCTGTTCTCTTCTAGGCGCTGATGTTTCTTTATGTAGGAACCTTGGCAGGAAACAGCCCGATCATTCTCGTGGTAGGAGTCAGTTCTCAGCTCCACACTCTGATGTATTTCTGCTTCGGCAACCTGTCTCTCCTGGATCTCCTTTTTTCCAGTAGTGCTGTACCCCTGATTATGGCCAACTCTCTGCAGAACTTCCCCACCATCTCCTACAGCTCCTGTTTTGTGCAGTTCACCATCTGAGCCTTCTTGGCACTGACCGAGTGTTTTCTTCTTGCCATTATGGCTTATGACTGATTCGTGGCTATCTCACATCCACTCAGGTACAACATGGTGATGTCTTCTCGAGCCTGCATTTTAATAGCTCTGCTTGCTTGATTGACATTTTTCCTGCTCACAATTATGCCTGTTCTGCTCTTTCCCATCAGTTTCTGTGGGCATATTTCAGTCAATCATTTCTCCTGTGAAGTCCAAGCCATGTTTAAACTGCTCTGTTCCAACACCATTTTTCTAGAGGTTTTGATGATGATTTGTGCTATCATTTCAATGCTGCTCCCTTTAATTTTCATCCTTGTCTCTTACCTTTGTGTCCTTAGGGCTGTCTTAAGAATCCAATCACCTGACACCAGGCTTAAAGCCTTTTCTGCATGTGGTTCTCACCTGCTTGTGGTCACCGTCTACTTTGGGACCCTAATATATATTTATGTGAAACCTCAGAATAAAAGAAGGTCCTAGGAGCCAAAGCCTTGCTCTTTCTCTCTCTTCCTCTCCTGTGTGCGTGTGCTCTTTCTCTCTCTCTCCCTCTCTCTCTCCCCCTCTCCCACGGGCTCCTCCACTCTCTTCCCTTCAAATCTTTGGGTTGGCATGCCTTCATGCTTCGAGGATGGATTCTCCTGCTATCTTCTAAATAAAATAGAGCTGTAACACTGATTTGCCTAAGAGCTATAACACGGTTTGTCCAAGCCCCGAGAGCTGTGACGCCCCGAGGGCTCTAATGTCTGTTGCTCCAAATCTTTGTTGTGACAAGACAAAGAACTGGGGAACATACACTCACGTGACAATTGTATATTACTGTGCACTATTTGGGCTTCCCTGGTGGCTCAGAAGCATCTGTCTACAATGTGGGAGACCTGGGTTTGATCCCTGGGTCAGGAAGATCCCCTGGAGAAGGAAACGGCAACCCACTCCAGTACTCTTGCCTGGAAAATCCCATGGGCAGAGAAGCCTGGTAGGCTGCAGTCCATGGGGTTGCAAAGAGTGAGACACGACTGAGCCAGTTCACTCACTCACTCACTTTGTGTACTATTTGAATTTTACCATGTGCACATGTCACCTCTATAGTAAAAATTACAAAACCTACCCTTGCTTTGAATGAGAGAAAAAAATGAGAAAGACCTAGTTGAGCAGGAGCAGGAAATGTAGTCAGTTCTGAAGGCAGCAGCAGATGGAGCCAAAGGCAAAGTGAAAGGATGAGCTTTAGGTAGAAACACACAGGCTTGTGGGTGATGGGAACAGGGCAGAGAGGTGGGGGTCACAGCAGGGGCAAGTGTTGGGTACAAGGTGGTCCAGGAAGTGAAGAGCAAAGTCTTCTGCTAAAGGTGAGGGAGGAAGCAGGCAGTAGAGTCCCAGGGATGGAGAGAGCACAGAAGGTGTGAAAACAGCCTTGAGGATTCTTCTTGGGGGAAGGAAGGAGGGAATGAAAACAGTGATCATTAATGTTTTTAAGATGGGTGCTGGTGTTACATGAGTCTATTTTACCATGTGCACATGTCACCTCTATAGTAAAATTACAAAACCTACCCTTGCTTTGAATGAGAGAAAAAAATGAGAAAGACCTAGTTGAGCAGGAGCAGGAAATGTAGTCAGTTCTGAAGGCAGCAGCAGATGGAGCCAAAGGCAAAGTGAAAGGATGAGCTTTAGGTAGAAACACACAGGCTTGTGGGTGATGGGAACAGGGCAGAGAGGTGGGGGTCACAGCAGGGGCAAGTGTTGGGTACAAGGTGGTCCAGGAAGTGAAGAGCAAAGTCTTCTGCTAAAGGTGAGGGAGGAAGCAGGCAGTAGAGTCCCAGGGATGGAGAGAGCACAGAAGGTGTGAAAACAGCCTTGAGGATTCTTCTTGGGGGAAGGAAGGAGGGAATGAAAACAGTGATCATTAATGTTTTTAAGATGGGTGCTGGTGTTACATGAGTCTTTGCTTTATCCTTCCTTAACCCTTTCAGTGTGTTTGACATCAGTGTCAGTGTGGGGCTCCGAGAGGACTTAAGCAAAGATGGGCAAGCCCTGCCAGGGTCTGCTCGACATAGGATGGTGTGAATTTCTGGTGCACCCAATCTGCTCTGCTCTATAACCTTCTTCTGTAGGATAAGTTTCTAGGTATAGCCTCAGGGGAATCAGATAATGGTGGGTTAAGAAGTGTTGACACAGTCCAGGTTTCATTTCTAAGAAACCATCCAGAATAGGGTGTGTTGAGGAGAGACCATGTTACACAGAGGAGTCTGAATGCAAAAGAGGAAGGGAGGTAAGGAAGAGGGAAGGCCTTTAGGGAACGGGACATTGTTGACAGTCAAAGGTCTTACATAATCCCAGGAAGGAGCCACTCCTCTGATGTCAGGGCACACAGCTCTGGGAAGCTTGGAACCAGAAAGTTCAGAGAAACATATGATAAACCATTGACATGTTCACCCCACTTCATCCCCTCTGTCCCCCAGCTAGCGGTAGATGTTTGCTGTGTGTCCTTGTAGACTTTTACAAAATACTTTTAGTTATGTACACACACACACACACACACACACACACACACACACACACGCACAGCATGCAGGACTTGTGTGTAGAGAGGGGAGTTTACAAATTGTAGCTTACTCTATGTCCTGTTCTGCATTTTGGTTATAGTCATCAGGATGCTTTTTGAAATCAACTTAACAGTGCCATTCTTTCCTCCCCGCCGCCCCCCCCCCCCAGCATTTTAACCTACTAGATAACTGTGATCCACTACATTTATCCATTTACTTACTGATGGGAATTTAGATTATTCCTAGTTTTTCCTATCACCAACATCCTTGGGCATGTGTCCTCATACACATGAGATACTAGTGTTTCTCTAGATGTGCCAGGCAGTGAGTTATAGAGAGAATGGCCATTTTCAGTTGTAATACTTTTAGTTTGAGGTCAGTGTTGTTGCTTATGACCCCGCAAGCTGAATGACCCTGTGCAGTTGCAGACCCTCTCAGTTTCCTGTCTGTTTATTCACCTATAGAAGGAGATAATAGTACATAGTTCAATCATAAGATTGTTTCATGGCTTAGTTGATACTTATGTATGGCTTTGTGTGTGTGTGTGCGTGTGTGTGTGTGTGTGTACACATTTAGTTTTATTGTAACAAAGCAACTTGTATACTTTTTTTTTCAAGCTTCCTGTTTTAATAAAAAAAGCACATATTGACAGCCACATGTGAATGCCAAGTGATTAAAACAAACAAAACAAACAAACAAAAAACATAAACAAAACTAATAGTGATCTATCGTGCATCTAGGAAAAGCAAACTTTTTGGCTTAAGAGAAATGAAGCATGTGTGTGTGTGTGTGTGTGTGTGTGTGTGTGTGTGTACACGTGGGGGTTTTTCAGGGAAACCATTTCAGTCTAGGGTAGGGGTAGGGTGGGACACAGACCATTTCTAGTGACTGGTTTTGTTTCACCAGAAGTAAATAGAGTATTAGGGTAATTTTTTAAAATAGTAACAATTATACTCAGTAAAAATATCTTTTCACTGAAGAAGGACAAATCTTTCTGTTTACAATGAGACAAGCTACCTGATAAAATAAGCATTTTAATTATTTTATGTAGCCTTGGTTGACTTTATAAATTCTCATGTTCACGCACAAGTTAGATTTTTGTTTACCAAACTTTCTTGATGACAAGGGTCATCTCTGGCACCTTTGAAACTTCTGCACTCACATGCCTCATTCCAGACTCCCAGGAAAGCTGAGCAGCTAACAGGTGTCCATGACTCTTATCGTCAACAGAAGCACTCAGTTCAGGGGTGGGACTAGAGTCCTCTGCTTTGCCCATTCTTGCCCACCCCATCCTCGATTATTTTTCTATTGGATAAAAACCTCAAAGGCACTCTAACACTAACTATTCATTTTCTCCTGAACATCAAAAGACTTGTTTCCAGGAATGAACATGAACAGATTGAATCCATTTGTGAAAAGGATCGGATCTCAGAAGACACTGAATTTAGCCTGACTTTTGCCACAAAACAGCCCTGGGACCTCTGGCAAAGTCCCTTCATTTCGCTGCGCCTTGATTTCCTCTTACAAAAAGTGGGTCCTACCTGTCTTCTGGACCCAAATGTCTCCTTTCATACAAAATTCCTGCCCAGTCTCTGAAGGTCTCTCAAAGGCTGGGTGGCTCTAATACCTTTAGAAGTTTTCAGAACCACTCAAACCTCAAGTAGTTAATCTGTAAATAAATGTAAATGAGGGGACCTCCTATTTGTTATGCAAATAATTACTGGGCAGGAGGATGGAGACCCTTAGTTGTTTAAGTTTGGGATTCTTGGGAAGCAGCTGTGAAACTGGTCAAAGCTGCAGATAAGAAGGCTTTCCCGTGGAGACCTGACAGCCTTAACTTAGCATCTTCCTGAGCCAAGCTGAGGACCCAAGCTTTTTTCTTTTTTTTGGCTTTTAAATCTCCAAGCATAGGGTCTTCTAAAATGCTCCACTGTGTGACTTGGATTTTCTCAAGAAACTAGCTTCTGCTTTGGCAGCATCACCTTCATACTTGCTTCTGGCTACTCACCAATCAGTAACTGCCCTCTTGCTTTGCCAACAAGAAAAGATAAAGTGTGTGCATTTGTTTGCTTTCCATTGTTTCTACTTTTTGCTTCCTGTTATTATCTCTTACTGAAATGAGAACACCCCCTTCCCCATTCTCAATACTTCAAAAAGGCCTGAAAATTTGGCATAGCCTTGTTCGATTGTGTGTTTTCAAAGCAAGTGACCAAAAAATTAAAATCTCAAAAATAAAAAGAAGGCCATAGTCAATGCCAGTGGGACTGTGAAGCAGAAATAGAAAGAGAGGTGGGGCTTGAAGTGGAAGAACATGGCAGGGGCCGGGGACCTAGCTGCCTGGCACCCCAAAGGAAAGCTGTCAGTTACAATAGGAACCTTGGCTTAAAAGGCTAAGTGGAGTCCAATCCAGCTGTAGCGGGCAATACTATTCAGTAAACAGCCATGGATTACTGCAAAGGAAGGGCAGAGAAATGGCGTGTTAGCCATGGATCATTGCCAGTCACTGCCAGCTCTCACTTTCTCACTGGTCTAGCACCAAAGTCCAGTGTGCCTCATGGTCCTGACAAGGGAGGGCTCTCAACTTCAAAGGGGTTCCCAAAGCCACTATCAGAGAGGCCCCATTATACAAAAGCAGAGAAATGGCGTGTTAGCCATGGATCATTGCCAGTCACTGCCAGCTCTCACTTTCTCACTGGTCTAGCACCAAAGTCCAGTGTGCCTCATGGTCCTGACAAGGGAGGGCTCTCAACTTCAAAGGGGTTCCCAAAGCCACTATCAGAGAGGCCCCATTATACAAATCTAAGCTAAAAGTTTTCAAATATCAAATCCTTAGAGGCAAAGTTAGGGACCTTCCAAGGCACAACATCTCTTTTCTCTTCTCTGACTGACAGTCTCACTTCCTCTTCTTATTAGGAGACACATGCAAAATACAGACTGAAACTCACCATCAACAAATTCACCAAATAAATAGACTGGAAGATTCCTCAAAGCTAAACTAAAAATACTGATTCTTGACCCACTCAGTCTGGAAGTTTACGACACAGGATGCTTACACCTGCTACTGACCCTGCCTTGTTGGGATGGTGTGGCATCCTCAGGGAAATTACAGAGGAGATACAAGACACCTCATAACAATTCCATAAGACACTCAGTTCAGTTCAGTTCAGTTGCTCAGTCATGTCCAACTCTTTCCAACCCCATGAATCGCAGCACACCAGGCCTCCCTGTTCATCACCAACTCCTGGAGTTCACACAGACTAGCGTCCATCGAGTCCGTGATGCCATCCAGCCATCTCATACTCTGTTGTCCCCTTCTTCTCCTGCCCCCAATCCCTCCCAGCATCAGAGTCTTTTCCAATGAGTCAACTCTTCGCATGAGGTGGCCAAAGTACTAGAGTTTCAGCTTTAGCATCATCCCTTCAAAAGAAATCCCAGGACTGATTTTCAGAATGGACTGGTTGGATCTCCTTGCAGTCCAAGGGACTCTCAAGAGTCTTCTCCAACACCACGTTCAAAAGCATCAATTCTTCGGCACTCAGCCTTCTTCACAGTCCAACTCTCATATCCATACATGACTACTTGAAAAACCATAGCCTTGACTAGATGGACCTTTGTTGGCAAAGTAATGTCTCTGCTTTTGAATATACTATCTAGGTTGTTCATAACTTTTCTTCCAAGGAGTAAGCGTCTTTTAATTTCAAGGCTGCAATCAACATCTGCAGTGATTTTGGAGCCTCCCAAAATAAAGTCTGACAGTTTCCACTGTTTCCCCATCTATTTCCCATGAAGTGATGGGACCGGATGCCATGATCTACGACACTATATTGGTACTAATAGTCAGGTTTATTCTCTCTCCTGCATCTGTAGGGTACTCAGAATTACAGAGAGGGACATTGATGCTATTTTCTTCAGCAGTTGTATTGTCTTGGAAGGGTTGGGTGCAAATAAACTCATTCCATGTTCTTAACAGAGTTTGAGTGCAGTCACTTTTGAGTGAATCAAAACTGGAAAGGGCTGGGCTGACCGAAGGATCTCCTTCTGGAACCCTCTGAGGAGAGGCTGTGGTTCCTTTCAGGGGCTTAGTGGTGGTTGGGGAAGCCAAGTGACTGCAGACTAAGGGGGAAAGCCCTGCTGACTGGTGCTCACCTAGCTAGGCTGGATGCAAATACCTCGGGGGAATAAACAGCATTCAGAGTTGGAACAGGGAAGCTGGTGGTGCCGTGGAGCAGGCAGAACCCTTGCCCATGTTACAGTCAAAGATGGGGTGGGGAGTGGCCGGCTGGGGGTGCTGGGAGGAGCACTGGGATGCAGGATGCAGTTTTAAACCATGTGACTGCTGGCTTCTTGCCCAGAGGCCAGACTCGGTCCTCAGACTCTGGGCTTCTATTAACCTTGGCAGGAAGAAAGGGGAAGGCATGGGTTGTGTGCCCTGCAGACGTGTTAAGGGGGATTAAAGAAAGGGAGGCTGTTTGAAACTGAGCATCATCTTTCCTTTCCAGTGAAACAAAAAGAAAAATTTTAAAATAAACAGGAACAAAATTACAACAGAGAATGTCAATTGCAAATAAGATCCAACAGGTTCAGCTGATTCTCCCATTGAGTGGCAGGGCTCAGGTCCTCCTTAGGAGATAATTTTATTTTAAAAGTGTTATCTTAAACTGCAAGGATGTCCATTAAACATCACAAGTAAACATCCCAAAGGAGAAGCCATGTTGTCAAAATGCCCACTTAACACACCCAAACATCTCAAACCCACCCTTCGCTGACCTATAATCCCATTTTTAAAGTTTTTCTTTTTTTAAACAAAAGAAAGTGGATACATGTTGGCAAATGCTAACTGTCCATATTCACATAGAGACACAGTGTAACCTCTGAGCCCAATATACAGAGAAAGGAGGAAAAGCTAGAATTCTATGCACAACTACACAGAGCCCTAGCACCCTTCCACTTCCAGCAGAACTAAGGGAGCAGAAAGTTTTTCTTTTTTTCCCACAGAACATGGTGGTGTTGATTCTATAAAGTTTTTCTTAAGAAGGGATAACAATGAATTCGGAACAGAAAGGAGTACAGATTATTTTCCCATTGAATTCTGCTCAAGGTATTTCCTCCCTCAAATAAGTTTTGAACCATGGTATAAAGGAGAAAAGAGACCTCAAAAACAGGGCAACTGAGCACAAGAGGAGAAAAAAAAAGATTGAAACTTGCTCCTAGGGACTGGAGAAAATTTAAAAAGGTTGGAATCCACCAGTGTTCTATTAGTCATCTTCCTCTCCTTCCTCCCTTTCATCATCATCTTCACCTTTTTCACCTTCATCCTCATCCCCTTCTTCACCAGTACCTTCCAATCCTTCTTTCTCTTCATCATCCTCGTCATTTTCTTCTCCTTCCCCTTCCTTGTCATCCATGTCAGGAACCAAGTAGTACTGTAATGGATTTGGCCAAATATCATCTTTGATGACCTCTCCTAACTCATCTGCACCTGCATCAGAATGATCAGTAAACCAGGTGAAGAAGCTTTCTGCTTCCTCATGCTATCTCTTCCTGCTGGCTTTGTTCTGTTTGACTTGACCATTTCGTCAAATTCTTTCCAGATTTTAAGTTGATTTCAGTGGACTTTGAAGATGGATCACCACTTTCATTCACATGAAATTCTTTGAAGAGAATTTTATTTTCCAAGTAAAGGGTTTTGAAGGGTTTTCATAAAAATAAAAAATCTATTCTGTAACCTGACATAATGTCTTCAAATTCTGTCACTTCAACTCTTGTCAAATAATGCAGCGCCTCTTCATCCTCCTCCCCAAGGAGAGAAGACACTTGTGGAAGGTTGACAAATGTCACCCCAAAATTTGGGATTTGAGCGATCAATTCCGACCTCTGGGGAAAAAAAATAAGGTTGGCGGAGTTGGTAATATTTCTGTCCTACTTTCAAAAGAATTAAATTCATTATGTCTCTGTTTCATTTTGTACTTCATCAGTGTGTTCCTTTGCTCCGCGGTCAGCATGGGGGCAGAGCGGGGATGCGGAGAGAGAGGGGAAGGAGCAGGGGAGAGCCAGCAGCTTCCCCTTAAAGAGAGAAGACACTTGTGGAAGGTTGACAAATGTCACCCCAAAATTTGGGATTTGAGCGATCAATTCCGACCTCTGGGGAAAAAAAATAAGGTTGGCGGAGTTGGTAATATTTCTGTCCTACTTTCAAAAGAATTAAATTCATTATGTCTCTGTTTCATTTTGTACTTCATCAGTGTGTTCCTTTGCTCCGCGGTCAGCATGGGGGCAGAGCGGGGATGCGGAGAGAGAGGGGAAGGAGCAGGGGAGAGCCAGCAGCTTCCCCTTAAAGCCACACGCGCGGGCACTCCAAAGATCAGGCCGCTTCCTTCTGGCGCTCTGTCGCTCACTCGCTGTCCCTCCCCATTGCTCGAGACCGCTGCCCTTGTGGCCTGACGACGAGGGAGGGACTGGGGCTACGTGCAGGGCCTCGCCCCGGCTCCTGCTTACTGAACGGAGGCGGCGGCGCAGGCGGGCAGGCGGCTAGGCTCCCTCACTCGCTGTCCAGCTCGCTGCTCAATCTCTGGAGCCGCCTCCTCCTCCACATTCTCCTCAGGGGGAGAAGGGACGTATGGCTTTAAGAGCAGTACCAGAAGCGAAAGTGAATGTTGCCCACTCTGCTAGCATAGATTCTGCCAGATAACCGCACCAAGTGTCCCTCCAGAGTTTAATATATGCCCCCCTCCAGCAGTGCATACAGCCACTGGTTTCTTCATGATCTTGGTAAATTTAGCAAATCTGATGAGAAAAAATGATTTGTGGTTTGAGTATGCATCTCCCAATTATTGATGATGAGCAATAGAATTCCCTCCCATTTGGATTAAGTCAAGGATCAGGAAACTATGGCCTATGACCCGAATGCAGCCAGGCAGTAAACGGTATCAGAGCGGATTAGTTTACATATTGGTTAGGGCAGCTGTCCTGCCACAATTTGCCAGGCAAATTGCAATGGATCACTTAGCCTACAGAGTAGAAACTATTTCCTGTTGCCCTGTCACAGAAGAGCTTTCCAACGCTGCTTTTTGCCTATTTGAGTCCTCTGCTCCTTCACTGAGCAGGTTGTTAGCTACATTTGGGAATGTGAGTTTGCAACTATTCTCTGCCCCAGCAGGCTTCCCAGTCATCAGTACATTTAGTCCTCACAAGCCCAAAAGGGACGGGCCGCCATTTCCCTAAAATGAAAGCTTGAGACTGAGGAACCAGAAGAGGCGGGGCCAGAGCCCCGGCACCTATAATTCGGCTCGGCTGACCCTGCAGTAATCACGTGCCCTCCGTCCTCATTGGCGGGAGCCCTCAAAAAACGGACACCTGGCACACGCTGATTGGTGGTCTATGGCAAGCATAAACCCTGCTGTTAGGGGTAAGGTCTTGGCTCCCATTCCAAGAGCTTCTAGCGCTTAGGGCTGTGAGAGTTGTGGAGTCCGCTCTGTTGAGAAATGAATTCGTCCTATGATGATGAGGTATGTCTGACTGGGAACAGGTCTTGCCCCAGGGCACAGGGAGGGCAGCGGTGGGGACAGGACCCACTTAGTTGGGTCACCAGGGTGGTGCAGGCGACTGTGGCCTTGGTAGAGTGGCCTGGATGAGGGCACTCCAAGGTGGTGAGGGCACAGCCGTTTGGAGGTTGGGGGAGGAGGACTGGGGACCGGGGAGGTCTAGGAGAGCGATTGCTAGAACACGGCTCTGGGTCTCCAGGGGCCGATTTCACTGGACCAGCTGCCCTCAGACCTGGAGCCCCCTGACCTGTCCTCAGATGAGTTCCAGGAGACACCACACATGAAGGTGGGCATCTTCCGCAAAGAAGAAGGCCAGCTCAAGGCCAGGGGCTTGGATGCTTCTGGAGGCAGGCCCCGACAGGCTGCCCTCAGCAGGCAGGGTGCTTACCTGTGCTCCATCCAACACGCAATAGCTGCCACCATGCAGAGACAGTTCACAAGAGTTCAACATCTGTTCTTTCAACAAGCTGTCTAAGAAAGCGCCGAGCGTGGGCAGTGGGAAGTGAGGGGGCAGCCCTGCCACCTGCCCCAGGTCACCCCATGGAAGAAGGGCCCTCAGGAGAAATTGCCGGGTGGTGCCATCTCCAAAGTCATCTGGGGAGAAAGCCCCAGGCCTGCCTCTCAGAGGGTCCTCTGGCACTAGACAGCTTCCCTCCCATCTCGGGCCTGCCAGTCCTTGGCAGAACTGAGAAGTATTTCTTGGTCCCTCTGGGGGCCAGACAACCCAAGCAAAACACCGGGAAGCCACCAGGGGCCAGCAGGACCAGGGACTCTGACCTGGTGGCCTAAGGAGATGACAACTGAGGCAAAGAGCGGGCCTCAAAGAGCCAAGTGAGTAGGCGCCCTTCCCCTCCCCTCCCCTTCACGCACTCCACCCTGAAGCTTGCAGGGGATCTTTTGCTCTTTGAGATTGTCATTAGGATACCCAGTGGGGCTGATGGGGGGGTGGTGCTGGCAGCCAGTGAACACTGACTAATCCCTCAAATGTTGGGTAGCTCCTGATTCCTGTTGCCTTCCTTGCAGTGGCCCTGAGCTTTCTCAGAGCCCCACTACTCACCCTGGCTGACTTCTGGAGATCATTCTCAAGAGTTTAGCTTTTTACTTATCTGTTCCCTATCTTGCCCTTCCCCTACACACACACACACACACACACACACACACACACACACACACACACTTCTCAAGAGTTCAGGTTTTTCCTTCTTAAATATTCCCTACCTCACCATGCCCCTACACATACACATACACATACACATACACACACACACACACAAGTTCTCAAGAGTTTAGGTTTTCACTTCTTATTTATTCCCTACCTCACCCTGTCCCTACACACACACACACACACACATATACACACACACACACACACACGTTCTCAAGAGTTTAGGTTTTCACTTCTTATCTATTCCCTACCTCACCCTGCCCTTACACACACACACAGTTCTCAAGAGTTTAGGTTTTTCCTTCTTAACTATTCCCTACCTCACCGTGCCCCTTCACACACACATACACACACACACACACACACACACCCCCACACACACACACACACACAAGTTCTCAAGAGTTTAAGTTTTCACTTCTATTCTCTCCTTCACCCTGCCCCTACACACACATACACACACACATACATACACACACACACACGCACACACAAGTTCTCAAGAGTCTAGTTTTTTACTTCTTATCTATTCCCTACTTTGCCCTGCCCCTACACACACACACACACGTTCTCAGGAGTTTGGGTTTTTACTTCTTATCTATTCCCTACTTCGTGCTGCCGCTACACACACACACACACACACCCCTAATGAGTCAGGAATGTGTGTTTTAGCTGTCTTGCCCGTCCAAGCATCATGGAGGATACAACATCTGGGATCTGGATACCAAGACCTCTCAGGTTCCAGGAAATTCACTGCTTTTGGCCATGGCACAAGGAAGTGTCAAGCCCAGAGCATCTCTACCTTCAGGTGAGTCTCCAAAGTTTGGTTTCTAGGACACAGGAGAACTCTTCTCATACACTCCCAGGACTCCAGCCTTGTTCCCAGACCTCTCTGCCTACCCCAACATGTCTCCCATAGGAGACAGTGAAGACAAGGCTGGCTTGAAGCCAGGGCTCCTTGGAAGGCAGGCCCAGAGCTGCTGAGCAGAGCAGGGACAGCTTGATCACGGATGGGGGTACCGTCTTGCTGCATACACTGCTAGGCGCTTCCTGCTTGTCTTCTGAGCTTAGGAGTTGGATTTTATATTCTCTTTTAGATTTCTGGAGGCCACTTCATCTGTCCCAGGAGGAAATGAAGCAGCCACCACCTGGAGCACACAACTGCCCTCAAGTAATGCTCTCTTGTCTAGGCAGCAGGGTAGGTATCTGGGTTAAACACACTTATCTTGCCCCTGCCTCACCTCCAAGGTGGGAGGCTACTTCCTTTTCATGGGAGGTCTCATCCTAGTATAACCACGGGCTTTGGGATGTGGGGTCAGTATCAGGGAGGGATCTGGGAATGAAGGGAAAAAGGGTGAGACCATACTAACAATTTCTTTATCCCTTGTCTGCGGTCTAGTGTCCTGTGCTGCAGAGAGAAATTGACAACCTTAAAGATCAACTTGGTATGAGTGGCCTCTGCCTGGGCAGAGGGAAACCAGGGCATCCTAGTGTAGAATGTGTAGCTTGGGTGGGGTGCTGGGGGTATAGGCTGCTACCCAGGGATCAACATTCTTGTGGAAGGAGACTCTCTCTGCCAGACCCGGCCCTGGAGCCTTCTGTGCTTTTTCACCTCTCTGTGCCTACCTATCTACCTATCTCTCCGTTAACACATATATTGTTTGAACCACATGTGCACTTTGCCAACAAGTCCTAGAGATCTTATTTTAGTTCATTTAGAGATAACACATTTATTTTCTCTTAACTGCTGGTAGGCAGAGAGTAGACATGTTTTCACAGGATCTGAATGATTCTGATACATTCTGTAGTTTGAGAACCACTTGCATATCTTGTCCTCATTTGGAAAAACATGTCTTTTTTAAAAAAATTTTATTTTTACTTTACAATACTGTATTGGTTTTGCCATACATTGACATGAATCAGCCACAGGTGTACACGAGATCCCAAGCCTGAAACCCCCTCCCACCTCCTACCCCATATCATCTCTCTGGATCATCCCCATGCACCAGCCCCAAGCATCCTGTATCCTGTATCAAACAGACTGGCGCTTCGTTTCTTACATGATAGTGTACATGTTTCAATGCCATTCTCCCAAATCATCCCACCCTCTCCCTCTCCCTCAGAGGCCAAAGTCCGTTCTATACATATGTGTCTCTTTTGTTGTCTCACTTACAGGGTCATCATTACTATCTTTCTAAATTCCATATATATGTGTCAGTATACTGTATTGGTGTTTTTCTTTTTGGCTTACTTCACTCTGTATAATCGGTTCCAGTTTCATCCATTTCATTAGAACTGATTCAAACTTATTCTTTTTAAGGGCTGAGTAATATTCCATTGTGTATATGTACCACAGCTTTCTTATCCATTCATCTGCTGATGGACATCTAGGTTGTTTCCATGTCCTGGCTATTATAAACAATGCTGCAATGAACATTGGGGTACATGTGTCTCTTTCAGTTCTGGTTTACTCAGTGTGTATGCCCAGCAGTGGGATTGTACACACACAAAAATAAGCTCAAAATGGATTAAAGATCTAAATGCAAGACCAGAAACTATAAAAATCCTAGAGGAGAACATAGACAAAACACTCTCTGACATAAAACATGTCTATTTTTAACCTGAGTGATGGGTGGATGAGTTAGTTGCAGGGCTGGATGTCACTAGGTTTTGGGGGGGTCCAGTTTCAGGGTTAGGCTTGCCCCATGAGAAAGAGGAGGTTTCTAAATCCCTGTGCCTGGAATGCCTATGTATGTGCCTTTCTCTGTTTCAGTCAACACACACAAAAATAAGCTCAAAATGGATTAAAGATCTAAATGCAAGACCAGAAACTATAAAAATCCTAGAGGAGAACATAGACAAAACACTCTCTGACATAAAACATGTCTATTTTTAACCTGAGTGATGGGTGGATGAGTTAGTTGCAGGGCTGGATGTCACTAGGTTTTGGGGGGGTCCAGTTTCAGGGTTAGGCTTGCCCCATGAGAAAGAGGAGGTTTCTAAATCCCTGTGCCTGGAATGCCTATGTATGTGCCTTTCTCTGTTTCAGTCGTCTTGCAGCGCTTCATTGAGAAGTTCCAGACCCTTTGAAGTGAGTGGGACATGTTCTCTCCTCGCCCAGTCTTCATGTGAGTGGGCTGAGGGCTCCACCCTGACTTACTCCCTTTCACAGGCTGAACACAACATCCCCCCACATGGAAGCAGCTGGTACTTCTTAAATCCAGAAGCTCCACACTGGGTCCCTTGTTCTCCTTGCCCACTTCTCCTCAGAAGGCCCTGCCCTGCTGCCCTACCAGGGTGTCCCTCTTTCCTGAGGGTTAGCACAGTTTTTGCCCCTCATATGCTGCAGTTTTGAATTAAAATACTTGACAGATTTGGTGGTCTGCCTCCTTTCTCTGGGGAAGCCTGGGTGGACCCTAGTGGCCTGGGTCTGATTGGTGTGTGGCTCTGCTCCTATGTGCACCACACTGTTTTCCTCCCTCTTTTCTGGGCCTTGTGGTGTCCCCACCTCCCTCTCAGCAGGAACCAACTGCCTTCTTCCAGAGCCCAGCCACACTCCTCTCTCTGTACTTGGATCTACCTTCCTGTTCTCCCCTCTCCTCTGTGGTCATTTGAGCAGCTGCTATACAACACAGTTGACTTTTCTCCCTTCCCAGGGAAGTTGCTCAGTCGTGTCTGACTCTGCAAACCAATGGACTGTAACCTACCCAGCTCCTGCATCCATGGAATTTTCTAGTCAAGAGTACTGGAGTGGGTTGCCATTTCCTTCTCCAGGAGATCTTCCCGACCCAGGGATTGAACCCAGGTCTCCCACATTGCAGGCAGGTGCTTTACCATCTGAGCCACCAGGGAAGCCCAGTCCTTTTTTCTGGATTCATTATCTGCCACTGGTACTCCAGCATCTCAGCCAGCACCACTGTGTCATCATCGTTTCCTCTTTGATCCTTACCTATCACTTCTTGTTTTTTTTTTTTTTTAGTGTCTCAAAAATCAGTAAAACTTTATTTGCTTCCATTCTTTCGCCATTAACAGAAAACTGGAGAAAGCAAAATGCTATGTGTTTACAAAGATAAATGGCCTCTTTACCCAGAGAAGATCAAAACCTCAAACGACAATGGGGAAGATAAAAGCACCCTCCCCCACATCCCCTGAGCTGACCCATGCCATCTTGGACAAAGTCTTCAGTCCACTGTCCAGGGACCTTGTATGTGGCCAATTCAAGATGAGGGCCAAAAAATCAGACCAATCCGTTCCTGTGATAAAAAGTTGAACGGAAGCTACACCGAGGGTCAAGTGCCTGTATTTTTACAGGACACAGGAACCAAGCGGCTACTTATAAAAAAAACAAGATTCATTTCAGGCACAACTTTTTTAAATTATTTTTTCTTTTGTTTTGTTTTGAAATCAGTAAAAGAAACTGGGCCCTATAAGCTGCAGTGATCTAAGCAGCAGCAAGTTTGTGCATTCATCTTTTTTTGTTCAAATACGTTTAAATTATCACACTGCTGGCACACCTCATTTGCATGAAATTCTGCACCATACATACTGATTGTAGTAAAGTTACCCACCCTTCATGCCAGGAAAAAAAAAAAAACTACTCTGTAAGGTAATTTTCACTGAAATCTAACCAAACTTCGTTAAGTGGACTATGAGAAGATTATAAATGATATGAAAAATAACATTTTAACATTTGGCCATTAACTTAAGGAAATGGTTTACCTATACAAATTTTGGTAATTTTTAATATATTCTACCCTCATAAGGTCCTCAGAATTAAAGTGTAATAAACAGAAAAGGAAGAAGAATGCAACTGAGTGCTAAGGCAGAAATCTTACCAGAAGTAATGAAGGTAGAGTATATACTAATTATCAAGTGCAGAATTTCATAGGGCCAACTATTTTTCGCTTACACAGGTGAAGCAGATTTTGCGATTACCAGTTGAGTTAAATGCACCAAATAAAGCTCCTAAAATTGATACTATAAGGCGCCAGCTTAAGTTTTCCAGACTGCAACTGTGCATAATTTTAAAATGGTTTTCTTAAATTTATTTATTTTTTAAACATAACATGAGGAAGGTGTTAAAACTGGTGTAATAGCTCAATAGAATTAAGTATTCCAGATTTTGGGAGGGATGAAGAGGGAGATATTCAGAACCCTTCACCAGAATCCCCCCAACTTGATCATAGTGGATTAATGATGTGCTTTGTGGATGCAGTTAGTCAATGACACCAGCTTGACGGATCTTTCTTTCTGCACCAAATCCCTGTGAAGAAATAAAATTGCAGTTAATGAATCCAGTTAATGACAATCATGGTACATTCACAATCCCAAAATGTAACATGATATATATATCACATGTGTATGTGTGATATTAATATACAATACCAAAGATAGTGGATTAATGATGTGCTTTGTGGATGCAGTTAGTCAATGACACCAGCGTGATGGATCTTTCTTTGTGCACCAAATCCCATTGAGTTATCTGGTCCCCTTGGCTGATGAAGAACCATTAGACGAGGAGCACTGGCATCATCCAGGGTGATATTCTTCAAGCAGTTGACCAACCTATCAGGTCGTGGAGCTGCAACAGCCTTGGGGCCCTCGCAGACTCGCCAAGCATTACAAGCACTGCACTTGCCAGTGTGCTGATTAAGGAATCACTGAGAATACCACCTCATCTCCTGCCTGTAGCTCAACGCCATCCTGAACTTCTTTCACATGGAAAAAGAGCTTCTTGTTATCTCTTACTTCATAGTTAATGAAGCCAAACGGATCTTTCACACACTCCACTGTACCCTACACAGGTGTCTGATGTTGTAGGCCACAGTCTGTGCATTTTAGCCCAGGACACACAACTGGAACTTGACACTCTCCGCTTTCTGTAGGCAGTCCCCTTTGTTGGCCATCCCAACTATGCCAAATGGGTAGACCTCACCTTTCATATCCCCTTCATCCACGATCTCAATCATTCCTTGGTACTCATTCTGTGTTGGATCAACACTCCTCAAGGGGCAAATGACTTTACCAGAGTAGATGGTAGGATCAGCTTCCTCAGTAATGTCATTCACTGTGTGTGTTTTGTTCACTTTTTCTGCACTGACTTTGTTGTCTTTTCCTTTGGACAAGCTGCACTCGACTGTGTCCCCCAGTTCCAGGCTATCAGCATCACCAGAGAACTCAGTGTAATGGAAAAAGGTTTCCTTATCATGATTGGCTGTTTCAGTAAATCCAAAATTATCCTTCAAAGTTGCCACATAACCCAAGAGACTCTTGGAGTTTGAATTATGACCTAAGAATCGCACACAAGTTGCAATCTGCTGTCCAGGCCTTTGTTTGTCACTAATACTAAATTCAACCTTGTCTCCTATTTGAGGAGAAGTAGATCCTTCCACATCCTTGGCTTGAAAAGCAATAGTCAGTTTCACCCCACAATCATCATAAGCAATAATGCCATCCTCAGCCTCCTTTTCTTTGCCTTTATTTGGGCTAGTGGTTTTAGGATTTGAAAAAGTGGCCTCTTTTTCTACAGTGCCCAGAAAACAATGATCTGAATGGGAGTGGAATGAAACCGTGCCCTTGGGAAGTTTTTTAATCCTAATAGCATGATTTCTTTTGGCAGAGAGCATATCAGGAGCCACAGTAAACTCTACTTCATCTGCAGTATGAAGCTGGTTCCCATCCAGAATTTCACTGAAGTGGAAGAACATATGACCATGACGATCCACACACTTGATGAAACCAAAATCATCTCTCATGGCAGCAATTACACCCATCTCTCTGGCTTCATTAGTGAACTGAAATGTATTTGATAGAACTTCTATGTTTGTTGCTTGTTCTAATTTGTCACGACGGTCTGCTGAAATATTAAACCTAACGTGGTCACCTTCCAACAGGGTCACCTTGGATTTTGTATCTTTATCTCCAAAGGGAAGTTCTTTAGGAATCACAAAATCAACTTTGATGTGTCCTGGCAATGGGTCATTCTGTTTTCACTGGGTACTTTGGGGATAACTTTGGTTACAGTTCCTTCAAAATGTTCGATGCTGATATCTTCAAAAATGACTGTTCCTTGAGGCAATAGTCTGACATCTGTTGCAACTTCTTTACCATTTCAGTCCTTGATTGTGAATTCCATGTCATCTCCAGGCTTTAAGGATTCTAAGTCACCCTTAAATTCACTATAGTGAAAGAATATCTCCTTTACAATATCACCTCTTTCAATAAAGCCAAACGCCTCTTTCATGGCACAAACTACTCCCTGATAGCGAGCTTGTTTCCTTTTCAACAGCATAATATTATGAGCACTTACAGCACCAGTATGTTTATTGTTATCAATTACAAAGTTTATTTTATCTTCAGTTTCCAGCTGAACATTCCCTTCAACATCTTCTGGGGTGTAAGTCAGATAAAACACTTCCCCATTACATTCGTAGCATACATTCTCTGTTGGACTCTGACCCGGGGCAGCTGGAGATTTACTCTCTAAGTTGTGAGGAACAGCACACACAACTTGTCCATTAATTCATTCTTCAGGGAGGATTTCTTGTTTTATCTTCACCAGTTTAACAGCAATGGGTTTCCTAGTCTGCCGGTCAGATGATACTTCAAATTCAACATCATCTCCTACTTTAAGTCCTGCAGTTTGCCATTATACTGGGAACAGTGGAAGAAAAGTCTAGCTTGACGTTCTGAACACTGAATAAATCCATAAGAGGTTAGCAGTTTTTCAATAACCCCAGATTCACGCAGTGCTGCTGAAGTACCATTGGGGTACACATTATGTCCATTGTTGTGGAGAAGGTTTGGATCAAAGCTCATCTCGCAGTGATAATCAAATATTGCACTTTCAGTAGTATTTGCTGATTCTTTTTTTTCAGCAGACATTTCAAAGAATGAAAGTTGCTAGTATTAAAAAAAAAAGAGCGAGAGAAAAAATGATCTATCAAGCTAATAAAGAATACAACTGCTGCTGCACCAGGCAATCTCACAGCACAGCACTGAAGAAAACAAAGACTACTAGCAGCATTGGGAAGTGCTCTTTCAAAGCTGTTGAGTAGGCACAAACTTCTTGTTTCAGATCAAGTATTGTGTCTTCAACTTAAGTGTACTCTTCTTTGGTCTTATTGGTTGTTTCGAGGTTTGTTCCTTGCCTGATCTGAACTTGAAGCAGCAGTTTCAGGTGGTAAAGTCTGTTCTGTTACACTTCATACCCAACAGCTCAGTGCTCCCTCTCCAGCGCCGCCATAAGCAGCACAGCCCGGTGCACTTCTTATTCTTTAATTCAGTAGACAGTAGAGGCAGAAGTCATAGCACAGCAAGATGCAGAGCAAAAGTGGGGACAGGAATCCATTCTGCTGACTCAGCCAACTTTAGGGAACTGCCTGCAGTTCAATTCAGTCACTCAGTCGTGCCTAACTCTTTGCAACCTTGTGGACTACAGCATGCCAGACTTCCCTGTCCTTCATTATCTCCCAGAGCTTGCTCAAACTCAGGTCCAGTGAGTCTCTGATTGCCCACAGGTGGTTAGAAAT
>SJYC01095415.1:0-12867 GCA_006408675.1 Madoqua kirkii
ACCTGGGACAGGTGTCTATTACTTGCCTGGTCCTCTGAGCATCACCTTACAGCACGGGGGCCATGATCATGCTACAGTCCTATGTGAGGTGTTAGCAACACACTGGGTCCCATATGAATGTGGGAGTAGTTCCAGCTCACTGCAGTCACTCAGTCATGTCCGACTCTTTGGGACCCCATGGACTGTAGCCCGCCAGGCTTCCCTGTCCATCACCAACTCTCAGAGCTTACTCAAACTCATGTCCATCGTGTTAGTGATGCCATCCAGCCATCTCATCCTCTGTTGTCCACTTCTCCTCTGGCCTTCAATCCTTCACAGCATCAGGGTCTTTTGTGATGTGTCAGTTCTTCGCATCAGATGGCCAAAGCATTGGACTTACTTACCCCAGTAAATAACCATGTAGCTCATCGGGAGAGAATGAAAGAACTTCTGCACTTGCTGTGGTGATGAAAAGGCCCTCCTCACCTGGACGTGGCTTCTTTCTCTGGTGATGCCTTCTGAGAAGTAGCTCAGTTCTGGAAATTTTGGTAGGGATGTCTGGGAGGGATGGCCGCTTTCAGCCTGCTGATCATCCAGTCTTGTGTTTGTCTCTCCTTGGTTTCTGTCAATCACGCAGTTTGCATCCAGGTTCACTGACCATCTCTCTGCCTCTAGATTACTCTGTGTTCTGAGCCAGCATTGTACTCTCTGCAGTCAGGCCCTGGCTGGCATTGGGACTCTCTAATCACTTTCAGCTTCCCTGATAGCTCAGTTGGTAAAGAAGCCACATGCAACACAGGAGACCCAAGTTCAATTCCTGGGTTGGGAAGATCTGCTGGAGGAGGGATAGGCTACCCACTCTGGTATTCTTACTCTTCCCTTGTGTCTCAGCTGGTAAAGAAACCACCTGCAATGTGTGAGACCTGGGTTCGATCCCTGAATTGGGAAGATCCTCTGGAGAAGGCAAAGACTACCCACGGCAGTATTCTGGCCTGGAGAATTCCATGGACTGTATAGTCCATGGGGGTCACAAGAGTCAGACACGACTATCCACTTTCACTAATCACTTTGACCATTGTACCAACTTTGCTCCTAACATACAACACTCCACCTGGAGTCTGATCTTTCCCTATTTTCCATCCTGTTCCTGCTGGAAGCCCACAGGAAGACGATCTCCTACTACTATCCCTGATTTCCACAAAAGTCAACCTTGAGCTGTTGGAGATGCTTCTCATCCACACTTTCCTCTTGGGCTCCATAGAGTCCATCAGGCTTTCCCTTTCATATCGTGTCTGCCCTGGTAGATTCACTTCTCTGAGCCTTGGATCCCCTCCTCTACCACCTGCCTTGGAAGTTCTGGACTTTCTCTTTCATGCCATATGGGCCAGGCCTTTCTCCAGGCTTCCAAGACCCATCCTAGTGGGAGATCAGCAGTGTCTCCCCAGCCTTGCTAAATCCTGTGACCCATGATTATTAACACTTCCTTCTCCAGCTTGGGGTTCTGTGCTCACCCATCACCTTTTTGCCCTTCTCCCTGTGATCAGGCTTCCTCAGAAGCATCCCCACAGGCTCCTCATCTCTCACAGAACCTGAGGTTAGATTCTGACAGTGCTCTGTCATCTAGGCTTTCCCCGCATAGCAGCCTGACACGTCTCTGCAAAGGTTATGATGCCGGGAATGGACCTGGTAGACATGGGGACACACCCAGAATGTGTGATCTTTTCCAGGCAGGGGACTCCTCTTTCTCCACAAGGAGAGGAGGGCACTGGCTGTATGGGGCGTGTTGTGGGGTGTCATTGCTCTGTCAGCCCGCCCTGCACTTTACTCCACTCTCACATAACTGGGGGAAGGGGCCTCAGGGTCTTTTTTTCCCTAACCTCACCCTCACTGTGTTTTTTGCCTTCACAGACGCTCATCTTTCCTATAATTTCATCATCAGTCCTTGGCCCAGAGATGATCAGCCATGGTGTGAGGTTCAAGGAGAAGTTGATCAAAAGGTCTTTCTCTTCTATGACTGTGGTACAGCTGAGATCAAGTACATGAGTCCATTGGGAGAGGAAGTGAAAAATATGATCGCCTGGAAAGCACAGACTCACACACTCAGAGACATTGGAGACCTGCTCCAGGAGCAGATGCCTGACATTACACCGGAGAAACACACAGACAAGGGTGAGTTAGAAAATCCAAATGCAGGAGGAGTAGTCTGGGGGCTTAGCTGCATCCACTGTTTTCGGGTTAAAAAAAAAAATTGGATATTGTCCTTCCCTAGTAGTCCAGTTGAAAGAGCAGCTGTTGCAGGAAAGACCAGGGCCAGATTAGCTTGGCCCAGGGTGGGTGGACCCAGGTGAATAAGGATCTGTCAAGCCCAGAGGCTGAGCTCTTTCTTTCCTTCCGTGAGATCAGGCCCTCTGACCCTGCACGCCAGGATGACATGCTGGCATAAAGACAATGGACACACCAGTGAATTTTGGGAGTTTGGCTTCAATGGACAACCATGCCTCTTGTTTGATTCGGAGAATGGACACTGCACAATGGTTCACTCTGGAGGGAGGCGGATGAAAGAGAAATTGGAGAGTGACAGGGCTGTGATGGACTTCTTCAAGAAGGTCTCCATGGGAGACTGTCAGGACTGGCTTCAGGCTTTCTTGGTGCGCTGGGAGGAAATGTTGACGACCTCGGGTAAGTGAGAAGAGTGGGAGAAAGTGGTCGTCCTCTCATGGTGACATGGACCCACTCCCGTGTGTGTGTGTGTGTGTGTGTGTGTGTGTGTGTGTGTGTGAGAATGTGATCAATCAGAGGTGAGTTTGGTCCTGGGAGAGCAATGGCCCGGGGAAGCCTGTCATCCTCCTTCCTCTTCCACTCCTGACGTCTCTCCTAAGAGCACAGGCCTTTGGAAGACTGAACATGGATTTTTGCTGATCCCAAACCTGTAGATATCTTTTTGATTTCTGGGATTTATTTCTCACTATACCCTCTTTCCAGAATCCTCTTTCAAATGTCACCAATCCTACTTCTGGAAATCTGTCAATACCGCCTCTGCTGTCAGCTCCTGAGGACTGCATCCTCATGTCACCATCTCTGATGTCACAGCAGGTCTGAGTGGCTGTGTTGGAAACCTTGCTCCTCCATTAGCTGTCAGAGTCCCGTGAGGACTGGGCTCCTCCCTTGCCCCCATCTCCCCTGGGGACCTATCACAGGGGCCTCCATGTGATGGGTGCAAGCTATCTGCACAGTAGGGGTACTGAGTCAGGGGGGTGAGGAGGCATCTGTCGAGTTTGGGTTTGTACAAGGCCTTCACTCTTACTCTCCTTACAGCATCACTGACCACCGGACCCGCTACGGTGCAGGCCACGGCCCCAGCCATCAATCACATCAGCTGGATCACCACCGGGGTTCTGACCAGTTTTGTCGTAATGGGCATCATAATCGCCTGATCCATTACAAGAAGAGGTACTGAGGGCAGAATTCAGAGGGAAGGCAGGGGCACGGGGCCTGGCATGAAGACGGGGAGGGAAATCCCAGCCAACCCCTGCCCCTCACTGAACCTCCTCATCCTGCACTTACTCTCCTTGCAGCATCACTGACCACAGGACCCGCTACAGTGCAGCCCACGGCCCCAGCCAGCAATCACATCAGCTGGATCACCACCGGGATTCTCACCAGTTTTGTCGTAATGGGCATCATAATCGCCTGTATCCATTACAAGAAGAGGTACTGAGGGCAGAATTCAGAGGGAAGGCAGGGGCACGGGGCCTGGCATGAAGACGGGGAGGGAAATCCCAGCCAACCCCTGCCCCTCACTGAACCTCCTCATCCTGCAAATGAGCAGGTGAACAAGGCCTCAGATAACCTGAGAGCAAGAACTCAGACAAACTCAGGCCTCAGTACTGAAAGGTCCTCACTGTCAGATGACAGTGGGAAGTGGGGGGCGGCTGGGGCCAGTTGGAAGTTAAAAGGGTTTAGCCAAGTTCCCTGACTGAGCACAGACTGCTGGCTGGCAGGGCCCCCGGCAGGTAGTGTGAGAACAGGAGGCACTCAGGGCGAGGGCAGGACTCCTAGGGGCTGAGAGCAGTATTGGGGCTCCACGTGATGTGTCAGCGGGGAGGGGACCCTGCCAGGGGCCAGGATAAGAGGGGCCGTGCTCTCATCTCAGGCGAAAGGGGTGGGAAGGCCTTTGCAGACCCAACTCCAAAGGCTGGTTCTCACAGAGCCAGTTGGAAGTTAAAAGGGTTTAGCCAAGTCCCCTGACTGAGCACAGACTGCTGGCTGGCAGGGCACCTGGCAGGTGGTGTGAGAACAGGAGGCACTCAGGGCGAGGGCAGGACTCCTGGGGGCTGAGAGCAGCACGGGGGCTCCACGTGATGTGTCAGCGGGGAGGGGACCCACCCGGGGGCCAGGATAAGAGGGGCCAGGCTCCCATCCCAGGAGGAAGGAGTGGGAAGGCCTTTGCAGACCCAACTCCAAAGGCCTGTTCTCACAGAAGTGATGTGGGTGAAGCAGGCAAGGCAGGAGCCCCACAGCAGATACTGGGGGAGGACTGAGGCCAGGCCTGTGCTCCTGGAGCAGCTGCAGTTGTGACTCAGCCTATGGCCTGCCGTCCCCAGCCTCCTGGGGCTCCAGAGCCCCATCACTGAGCGGCCCTTCCTCAAGCAGAGGTGCCTGAGGGTGGTGGGCCTGAGCTGGGGTGGAGGCACTCAGCTGGGCAAGACTAGGAAGAGATGAGGGCAGGGACCCTGGTCCTGAGAGCCATGTGTGCTGCTGGCTCAGAGGCTGGAGGTACATGAAGGAAGGAGGTTTGCCTGCAGCCCCCCAAGGCTGTCAGGAAGCAAGGCCCCTCCTCTGGGACCTGCTCCCTGGTCCTTCAGGCCCCCTCGGGGAGGATCTGGACCTGAGTGAAGGGAGCAGATTGACTCCTCACTGGCTCCAGTCCTGAGCCTGAGCAGGACGTGTCAGGGCCTGGGGTGACTCTGTGATGCAGGAAGGAAGGAGGAGGTGACAAGAAGCTGCTGGGCCTGGTCTGGGGTTGGGGTGGAGGACATAGGAGCCCCTCAGTGAGGGCGGGGCTGGAGAGGGGCTGGAGAGGGGCTACCTCAGGAAAGTGACAGGATTTCCTCAGCCTCCTGGACCAACACCTGTTTCTTTTCTGCAGGAGACAGTGCTCCCAGGAAGCCCCAACACGTGCTCTGAGGGCCTGAGGACTCAGTCTCTGCTCTGCCGCCTTTGTTCTCCTGCATTCACTTTAGAGCCAGGAGATGAGACCCAGGATTCGGAGCCCGCCTTCCAGTTATGATGACAAGGTGGCTGCCCTGTCCCGTGTCTCTTGTCACATCTGGTGACCAGCCTCCTCAGTCTCTCTTTTCTCCTCAGCCTATTTTACCTCTTTCTCTTGGTGCTAAGTGATAGAATCCTTGCACTGAAATGTTCAATCACTTGAACAAGAAATCTCCACAAACAGGACACTTTCTTTCTCTTCTAGTTTGTAAAAAATCAGACTCCTCTCTGTATGGCAATCTCATTGGTGCAAATGATGATAATTGGAGAAAATACCATCTGCCATTACAGGACTCAGGGATTCTTTGTATGTTCAGAGAAATAACTTTAGACTGTTTTCAACAAAATAAAATATTATGCCTGAATGCCTCTTTTAGTCATTTTATTTCCTAATACGAATATTTAAGTCAGTATCTCGCTGTTGCAAAATACATAAATACTTCAAGTTTCTCTTTCTAATCAAAGAGAGAACTTAGGACATTTCACTCTTTCTCCACCTTTTGGGATTAAATAGAACTGATGATTTGGCTACATTCATTGTGGAAGCAGAGAATAAAACGAACGCTCTTAAAGTAACACGCAGTCTAGCTGTCAATCCCAATCCTAATACCTGGATCCAAAGATCCTGGAACTTGTGCAATGAGACCGTGTATATTTCATCAAGATCTGCACCCTCGGTAGTGATGCTCCTGTGCTCCTCTACGCCTCCCCCTCTAGAAGGAAAAGCCAGACTTCACAGCACAAACTATGTTTTGAAAAGAAGATTTATTTCCCCACTGACAGAGGATCATAGTCAGAATAGATAATGAATTACTACAAATAAATAAAATAAACTGTAACTGTTGGACCACTGAGCTGTTCACATATGGTGAATTGTTGCTCAGTCACTAAGTCGTGTCCAGTTCTGGGACCCCATGGACTATAGCACGCCAGGCTTCCAAGGCTCTCACCATCTCCGGAATTTGCTCAAACTCATGTCCATTGAGTCGCTGATGCCATCCAACTATCTCATCCTCTGGTGCCCTATTCTCCTCCTGCCCTCAGTCCTTCCCAGCATCAGGGTCTTTTCCAATGACTTTGCTCTTCACAACAGGAAGGCAAAGTACTGGAGTATCACCTTCAGCACAGTCTTCCAATGAATATTCAGGATTGATTTCCTTTAGGATTGCCTGATTTGATATCCTTGCAGTCCAAGGGACTCTCAAGAGTCTTATCTAGCACCACAATTCAAAAGCATCATTTATCCAGGGCTCAATCTTCATTATGGTCCGACTCTCACATGTGTGCATGACTACTGGAAAATCCATAGCTCTGACGGGATAGACCTTTATCAGCAAAATAATGTCTTTGCATTGCACATTCTACTCCTCATCTTTCTCTTTTCTTCTCAAACCAGTTTTACCACTTGCCTTGACAGTCAGTTTTGCTTTCTTATCATGCATGTGTTCACTGGAGGACCACTTTTGATTTCCTTTAAGTACTTTTCCTTTGTGTTCACAGCTTGACCAACTGTTTGATGCGAAAGGCCTGGCTTCTGCCCTGTCTTGGCTTTTGACATGTCTTTTTCAAAAGCTTAACTATTTCTACCCTTGGATTTAAAGAGAAAGATGTCTGATTCTTCCTCTCACTCGGACACGTAGAGGGCACTGTTAGGTTATGTTTTTCTTCTCTTAAGCTTTTCTTCCAAGGAGCAAGCATCTTTTCCTTTCTTAATTAAAATTAACTTTCATTTAATGGCTTCAGTTGCCTTACGGTGATTTTGGAGCCCTAGAAAATAAAATCTGCCTCTGTTTCCACCTTTTTCCCATATTATTGCCATGAAGTGTTGGACCCGGATGCCAAAATCTTACTTTATTGAATGTTCAGTTTTAAGCCAGAGTTTTTACTCCTCCTTCACCTCCCCCAGGAGGCTCTTTAGTCCCTCTTCGCTTTTTGCCATTTGGATGGTATCATCTACACATCTGAAGTTGTTGTTATTTCTCCCAGCAATCTTGAATCTAGCTTGGGCTTCATCTAGCCCAGCATTTCACATGATGTACTTGGCACAGAAGTTAAATAAGCAGAGTGACAACATACAGCCTTGACGTACTCCTTTCCGAATTTGAACCACTCCATTGTTTCATGTCTGGTTCTGACTGTTGCTTCTTGTCCTGCATACAGACTTCTCAGGAGACAGGTAAAGGTGGTCTGGTACTCCCATCTCTTTAAGAATTTTCCAGTTTGTTGTGATCCATGCAGTACAAGGCTTAGCATAGTCAATGTAGCAGAAGTAGATGTTTTTCTGGATTCCCTAACTTCTGTGATCCAGCAGATGTTAGAAATTTGATCTCTGCTTCCTCTGCCTTTTCTAAATCCAGCATGTATATTGGAAGTTCTCAATTCACCTAGTGCTGAGGCCTCAGCTGAGTTCAGTCATTCAATCATGTCCGACTCTTTGCGACCCCATGAATCCAGCACTCCAGGCCTCCCTGTCCATAACCATCTCCCAGAGTTCACTCAAACTCACCTGCATTGAGTCAGTGAAGCCATCCAGCCATCTCATCCTCTGTTGTCCCCTTTTCCTCCTGCCCCCAATCCCTCCCAGCATCAGAGTCTTTTCCAGTGAGTCAACTCTTCGCATGAGGTGGCCAAAGTACTAGAGTTTCAGCTTTAGCATCATTTCTTCCAAGGAACACCCAGGACTGATCTCCTTTAGAATAGACTGGTTGGATCTTCTTGCAGTCCAAAAGATTCTCAAGAGTCTTCTCCAATACCATCGTTCAAAAGCATCAGTTCTTCGGTGCTCAGCTTTCTTCACAGTCCAACTCTCACATCCATACATGACCACTGGAAAAATCAGAGCCTTGACTAGATGGACCTTTGTTGGCAAAGTAATGTCTCTGCTTTTCAATATGCTATCTAGGTTGGTCATAACTTTTCTTCCAAAGAGTAAGCATCTTTTAATTTCATGGCTGCAGTCATCATCTGCAGTGAATTTGGAGCCCAAAATAATAAAGTCGGATACTCTTTCCACTATTTCCCCATCTATTTGCCATGAAGTGATGGGACCAAATGCCATGATCTTTGTTTTCTGAATGTTGATTTTTAACCAACTTTTTCACTCTCCTCTTTCACTTTCATCAAGAGGCTTTTTATTTCCTCTTTACTTCCTGCCATAAGGGTGATGTCATCTCCATATCTGAGATTATTGATGTTTCTCCCGGCAATCTTGATTCCAGCTTGTGCTTCTTCCAGACCAGCATTTCTCATGATGTACTCTGCATATAAGTTAAATAAGCAGGGTGAGGCCTGGCTTGAAAGATTTTGAGCATGACCATGCTAGCATGTGAAATGTGTACCATTGTATGAGAGTTTGAACATTCTTTGGTATTGGAATGAAAAATGACATTTTCTACTCCTATGACCATTGAGGAGTTTTCTAGATATGCTGACATACTGAGTGCAGCATTTCAACAGCATCATCATTTACGATTTTCAATTGCTCAGCTGCAGTTCCATCACCTCCACTAGCTATGATCTTAGTAATTCTTCCTAAGGCCCACTTGACTTCACACTCCAAGATACCTGGCTCTAAAGGAGTGACCACAACATCGTGGTTATCCAGGTCGTTTAGAACTTTTTTGTGCTCTTCTTCTGTCTAATTTATCACCCCTTTTTCATCTCTTCTGCTTCTCTTAGGTCCTTTCGATTTGTCCTTTATTGTGCCCATCTTTGCATGAAATGTTCCCTTGGTAGCTCAAATTTTCTTGAAGAGATCTCTAGGCTTTCCCTTTCTATTGTTTTCCTCTATTTGCATTGAGCATCTAGGAAGCCTTTCTTACCTCTCCTTGCTGCTCTTGGGAATTCTGCATTCAGATGGAGAGATCTTTCCTTCTCTCCTTTGCCTTTCACGTCTCTTCTTTTCTCAGCTATTTGTAAGGCCTCCTCAGAAATCATTTTGTCTTCTTGCATTTCTTTTTCTTGGGGATGGTTTTGGTCAGCACCTGCTGTAAAATGTCATGAACCTCCATCCCTAGTTCCTCAGGAACACTCTGTACCACATATAATCCCTTAAATCTATTTGTCACTTCCACTGGATAATATAAGAGAGTTGATTTGGGTCATAACTGAATGGCCTAGTGGTTTTTCCTACTTTCTTCAATTTAAGTCTGAATTTTGCAATAAGGACCTCATGATCTAAGCCACAGTCAGCTCCCAGTCTTGCCTTTGCTGACTGTATAAAGGTTCTCCACCTTTGGCTACAAGGAATATAATCTGTCTGATTTCAGTATAGACCATCTGGTAGTGTCCATGTGTAGAGTCTTCCCTTGTTTTGTTGGAAGAGTGTTTTCACTATGACTAGTGTGTACTCTAGACAAAATTCAAAATAGCCTTTTCCTGCCTTCATTTTTTACCTCAAAGCCAAACTTGCCTGTTACTCCAGGAATCTCTTGACTTCCTACTTTTTCATCCCAATCCCCTATGATAAAAAGGACATTTTTTTGGTGTTAGTTCTAGAAAGTCATGTAGGTCTTCACAGAAGCATAAACCTATGAAAAGATTGAACATATTCTGAATAATTAACCTGACAAAAAATTGCTTGGATATCCTCATATAGTCATATAACTGACAGCCTTTAAAATAAATCTGGATCAAGTGATACAGGAAATGCAATAACAGGAGTTCTCGTACATTGTTTGTAGGAGTAAAACTGAATCCTGTCTTGAGATGTATATTTCACTGTATCTCAACAGTAGGTCATTTGTCCATCTTACTACACAACCAACCCAATGTTAGTTCCAGATGGAAAATGTAGACCAAAAGCCATGGAGATACAGCAAAATCTCAGAGATAGTCCAGGCTGTGTTCCAGACCAGGGCACTAAGTTGAAGATCATAATAAAGTGAATCACACAAATTTTTCATTTCCCAACTTGTATACACTTTAATTGACACTGTCCAACATCTGTTAAGTGTGCAATAGCTTTACAACTAAACAAATAATATACAGAATTTCATTAACAACACTTTGTAAGTAGTTTGAGCATCATCTCTGTCTTCACAAGTCAAAATCTTTTTGCTGGTGGAGGGTCCTGTCTCAGTGTCTATGTCTGCTGACTGATCAGGATGGTGGTTGCTGAAGGCTGGGGTGGGCAGGGCAATATCTGAAAAGAAGACAACAGTGAAGTTTGCCACATCCTTTGACTCTTCCTTTCACAGATTTCTCTGGAGCATGCAGTGCCCTTTAACAGTCTTTTTACCCACAGTAGAAGTTCTTTGAAAATTGAAGTTCATCCTCTGCAGTCTGCTGCTGCTTTTTTCAACTAAGTTTATGTTAGTTGAATCCTAACATAAATCCTTTGTTGTCATAGCTTTTTCACCAAAAGCAGTTTCTTTCTCAAGAAACCACTTTCTTTGCTCATGCATAAGAATGATCTCTCCTTCATTTCAGCTTTATGATGCGATTGCACCAATTCAGCCACATCTTCAGGCTCCACTTCTAACTCTAGCTTCCTTGTTATTTGCACTACAACTGCACTTACTCTCTCCAGTGAATTCTTGAACCCCTCACAGTCACCTGCGAAGGTAGAACTCTACTTCTCCCATACTCACATTAATGTTGATATTTCAACCTACTCCCCTGATTCACTGTTTTCAGCGGAATCTATAATCATGAATCCAATGTAAAGGGACTTCTCTGGTGGCTCAGTGGTGAAGAATATACCCTCCAATGCAAAGAATAATAGCTTGATACCTGTTCAGAGACCTAAGATCCCACATGTCACCAAACAACTAAGCCCATGTGTCACAACTACTGAGCCCAGGCAACACCACTAGAGAGTCCGTGTGCTGCCATGAAGGATCCTGCATGACCCAACAAAGTCCCCACATGCCTCCGTTAAGACCAACGCAACCAAAAAAACAAAAAACAAATTAGCAATGTCTTTTTAAAAGATCATATAATTTTTTAAAAAATGAATTCAGTGCAGAGAATTTTCAGTTAACTCTGCCCAGATCCAACAGAGGAAGCTATGCAGCTATAGCCTATAACATGGTTCTTAAATACAATGAGCTGAACATCATAATTACTCCACGATCCATGTGCTTCAGAACGGATGTTGTGTTGGCAGCCATGAAAATAACATGAATCTCATTGTACTTCTCCATCACATTCTTGGATGCTTTGTCAATCAGCGGTAATATTTTGAAAGGAATCTTTCTTTCTGAGCAGTTGGTCTCAACGGTGGACTTAAAACACTTGGCCACCAATGTTGTAAACAGGTATGTTGTCATCCGGGCTTCATTGTTTCATTTACAGAGCACCGGCAGAACAGATTCAGCCTAATTCTAAAGGGCTTTAGAATTTTCCAAGTGGTAAGGGACCACTGACTTCCAGTAATCTGCTGCATTAGTCCTTATCAAGAAAATGAGCTTGTTCTTGGAATCTTTGAAGTCAGGCATTGACTTAAAACACTTGGCCACCAATGTTGTAAACAGGTATGTTGTCATCCGGGCTTCATTGTTTCATTTACAGAGCACCGGCAGAACAGATTCAGCCTAATTCTAAAGGGCTTTAGAATTTTCCAAGTGGTAAGGGATCACTGACTTCCAGTAATCTGCTGCATTAGTCCTTATCAAGAAAATGAGCTTGTTCTTGGAATCTTTGAAGTCAGGCATTGACTGCTCCTCTCCAGGTATCAAAGTCCTGGTGGGCATCTTCTCCCAACAGACGGATATTTTGTCTACACTGGAAATCTCTGATTCAGTGGAGCCACCTTCATAGACTGCCTTAGCTAAATCTTTTGGAAAACTTGCAACAGCTTCTACATCGGGTCTAGTTACTACACTCTGCGCTTTATGCTATGGAGATGGCTTCTTTCCTTACACTCTATAATCCATGCCCTGCTGGCTTCAAATTTTTCTTCTGCAACTTTTTCACCTCTCTCAGCCTTCATAGAAATGAAGAGACTTAGGGCTTTGATCTCAATTAGGCTTTGGCTCAAGACAGTGTTGTGGCTGGTTGGATCTTCTATCCAAACCCATAAAAGTTTCTTCATATCAGCAACAAAGATGTTGTGCATTCTCAGAAAGAGACTCAGAGATTTACATAGAGAACAAACTTTTAGTTGCTGGGAGTGGGATGGGGGAAAGAGATAGTTAGGGAGTATGGAAAGGTCATGTACACCCTGCTCTGTTTAAAATGGATAGCCATCAAGGGCCCAAGTATGGCACATGGTGTGTCTGTGTGTGTGTGTGTACTCCTTCTGTGTGTGTCCAACTCTTTCTGTCCTCACGGACTGTAGCCTGCTAGCTCCTCTATCCATGGAATTTTCCAACCAAGAATACTGGAGTTGTTGCTCTTTCCTTCTCCAGGAAATCTTCCCGGCCTGAAGAATGAACCCACAACTCTGCTCAATGTTATGTGACTGCCCTGTCAGGATGGGAGTGTAGAGAGAATGCACATATGTATGTGTACGGATGAGTCCCTTAGCTGTTCATCTGAAATGATCCCAACACTGTTTGTAAATCAGCTATAACCAATACAAAAAAAGGTTAAAAAAAAAATAGATTGTTTTTAGTTGGAGTTCAGTTCAGTTCAGTCGCTCAGTAGTATCCAATTCTAGGCAACCCCATGAAT